>CM044103.1:14947654-15029588 GCA_024174645.1 Lemna minuta
CATAATTATCTATAAAATGATGTATTTTTAGATCATAACAGGAAATTACATTAATTGATAGAAATGTACTTAAAATATGATAACTTGCATACAAATGGAATAATTAATGCCTTTATTTGCATTAATAATCATGTAAATTCATGTATAAAATGCATGCTATCAACTCGCACATGCGTACACACATGTCACCACATGGCGCCGCCATTTTTGTCC
The DNA here is from genome assembly GCA_024174645.1 of Lemna minuta. Classification (NCBI taxonomy): domain Eukaryota; kingdom Viridiplantae; phylum Streptophyta; class Magnoliopsida; order Alismatales; family Araceae; genus Lemna; species Lemna minuta. Next base: position 14,947,868 of record CM044103.1, read on the forward strand.
ATGCGACGTCATCATGTCATAGAAAATTAATTTTTTATTCATTTAGTTCAAAATAAATCAAATTAAATTTATAAAAAACTCTAAAAAATTCTAAAAAAATCCCTAAAAATTATATACTTCATAAATTTCAAAATATAACTCCAAATTAATGAAATTTGTTTCATTGGATCATAAATCAAATTATCTATCATTATAAAAATTCAAATTATTTAAATAAGAAGAGAATAAATTTTTATTTTAAGAATACACTCATTTCTTAAATGAGTTTATAAAACATATTTTCTCTTATTATTTACCATTAAGACTGAATTATAATCTTAAATATATATGAGAATAATCTACTTTAAAAATATCTTCTTAAAATGTATAATTATCCCTAAAATGGTGCATATCCCTTAAATTTGCATGAAATGATAGATATGCATGACGGAACGAATCAATGCGGTCGTTAATTGCACACCAATTTGTGTAAAAAATAAAGCCAAACACACCAATTTTATGATTTAATCACGAATTGAATGGTATAGTGATGAATAAGGGTCGAATCCATGGAGAAATAAGGGATTTTCAAAAGATCTTTTGAAATTTGATCAAATTGGATGATGAATTGAGGTGAGAAAGTAGGGAAAATGATAGATTTGGAAAGAGAACTCAAAGATGAATCCATGGAATGAAAAATCACTTGATTTGTATCAGGATTCGTGGAGAAATTGAAGACGGGAAATTTCCGAACATAAATTAAGAGAGATCCAAAATTTAAAGACTTAATTAACTAAATTAACGATCCTAAATAACAAATTAATGATACATGATGATAGATTAGGAGGAAAATATGAAATCTAACCCGAGATAGCAATTGAAATGATCCAATTAATCGCCTGATTCAAGGCTTTTCATTCCGCGATTTTGACTACGATCTTTGGTGGCCAAAGGTGAATTCTCCCTAATCAATTGATGAAATCTTACTTTCAACCACTCTATGGTCGTGGAAATGAGTCTAGAAGTGATTGGAAGCAAGAGATTCAAGGATGGAGGTGTTTAGATAGATCAATTGAGTGAAATCATCCAAGAATACATGAAAATGTCGGAGAACATCTCAATTTATAGGCAATTTGGGCGTAACCATCGGATGGAGCGTTTACTCTTTGATCAACGGTCCAGATTAAATGCATGAGTGTGAATCGTTACGATTAAGTCATGTCCATTGGATCACAAATGAAGCACCCAGATGAAGCCATGTAATCGCGTGAAGTTAAATTGTCGTGTAACGCTTGCCGTTCGATCTTCTTTGAACGTCTACGATGTCTCCACATGTCCACAGAAGTCCATCGGATGCGTTTAATCTCAGCCATTATAACTCATTTGGCGAATGGCTGAGATTTACACGTTTTCAAATATGAATCGCCGTCCAATCATAAAGCGCCGCGTAACCCTTCACTTAAGTGACGATCGACAGTTTGAATTTAATGCTCGATCGGACACTCCTTACGCTACCACGTCACAGCCCGCTTTACCGTTTGATTGCGACGCGATCGGACGCTTCAGATCGCGTTTAATTTTTAAATTAAACGCTTTAACCGTTTAATTTAAAAATTGATTTTAAATTAGAAAAATTGATTTTTAAATGCAAAAAATCTTAAAAAATTAATTAGAAATTCAGAAACTTTTGAGAAAAAATTCTGAAATAATCTCTAAAAATTAGAAAATTCAGAACTTTCAAAATAAAACTCCAAATTAATCCAAATTTATTTCGTTGGATCGGAAATTCAATTATCTATCATATAAAAAGTGAAAATATTTACAGAAAAATAGAATAAATTATTATTTCAAAAATACACTCATTTGTTCTTGAAAAACAAAACTTAGAAAAATAAATGAGTGTATATAAACATTTTCTGTTATTATTGAACATTAAGACGTAATTATAATCTCAAATTTAGATTGGAATAATCTATTCAAAAATATATTCTTAATTATACATAATTATCCCTAATTTAGTGCATTTTGAGATTATAATTTAAAATTGCATGAAATGATAGAAATTCACTTAAAGTATGATAACATGCATACAAATGGAATGTTTTATAGCTTAAATTGCATTAAGAATCATGTTTTTGTGTGTTAAGATTGCATGTAATCCATGCACTCAAGTAATGATAACATGCATAAAAATTGAGTGTTTTATGCCTTAATTTGCATTAATAATCATATAATTGCATGTTAAGATTGCATGTTATCACCTTAGAATAATTGGTATGTTCTTCAAATGAAATGAGGCACTCCTCAATCAAATTAGTAGGTCCATAGAGAGCTTAAACGGATCAATATCTTGACATCACTTCATAGCTTGTTGATGTCAATCCTTAGCTTTGACCCGCTTCTTGATTTTGAAGGCACATCTTGAAGCAGATCTTTAATATTTGCTATGCCTTCTTTCATCCTCTCACTTGGATTATCAAATTCAAGATCAACACTAGAAACACAAAAATCCTTAAAATTCGTACCTTCATTCCATTGTCCTTCCATGAATTTCCACTTGTGCCCTTTATCAAAGATAACGCCACAACTCAAATGGATCTTGTGTGTGGTAGGGTCAAAACATCAATAACCCTTGGTACCTCTCTTGTACCCCACAAACAACATCCCCTTGCTCCTATCTTCAAGCTTCCCCAATTCTCCAGGAGTCTTCGCATGCATGATTTAGCCAAAAAAATTAAGATGATGCAGCTTAGGTTTCTTCCCACTCCAAATTTCATAAGGCGTCTTCCCTTGCAAGCTCTTTGCCGAGGACCTATTCAACACATGCACATAAGTATTGATAGCCTCACCCTAAAATTCAAGAGGTAAACTCTTTTCTTTGAGCATGCTTCTCAAAAGACCCACAACAATCCTACTCTGCCTCTCAACTACTCTCTGCAAGAGTCTTAGATTTTTTAAAAGCTTTAAAGGCTTCCTACTTGTTCTTCAAACTTGCAAACTACATTAATCTAGAAAAATCATCAACAATGAGCAAAAAAACACTTCCCTCCCTTGATTGTAGAAGGTGTGATTGGTCCACTAATGTCGGCATAGACCAATTCTAGGGGTTTTTAGTATCTAAATTCAGTTGATGTGGGAAATGGATCTTTAGCATGTTTCCTAGTCATGCAACAACTGCACTTATGCTCAAATTTTGAAGAATGAGGTAATTCGATCGCATGATTACCTCTCACCACGTCATGGAGAGTGTGAGCACTTTGATGACACATCCTTTTATTCCACAACCCTGCTTCTTTATCATTCTTTTCCACAAGAAGACAATACTCAATGATATTGAGCTTCAAAAGGTACATACTCCCTCTTGTCTAGAGAGTCTAGGTGAACAACCTTCCTTGGCCATCATGAAGAGTGAGAAAACCATCCTTAAAATGTATCTCACAACCTATAAAATCAAGCTTTCACAAACTCAAGATATTAATTTTTAATTTAGGTATATAAAGGACATTTTAAAAATCATACGTTCGTCATTAGTACAATCTAGTACTTCACCTTTGCCTTCATACCTAATTGAAACACCATCACCGAATCTCACAACACCTTTGTGAGACTCATCAAAGGACTGATAGAAGGTCTTCATATTAGACATATGGCTGCTCACACCCATAACTAGATACCACATATCACCAATATTACTGCCACTACTCACACCTTGAAGTAACACACTAGCATGCTCATAGGCTATCAACATTAGCAACAATGATTCTTCAGCTTCGTCTTCTTCTTTTCATGCCACATTCATTTTCTCATTTCCCTTAGACTTATCCCTCTCGCGAAGTTTACAATCATCTAAAAAAATCCCCTCAAGCATTTTTACCTTGAATTTTTCAAATGGCTTTTTCTTCTTCCCTCCATTCACTTCACAACCATGATCTTTTCATTTTTCCTTTCCTTCCACGTCCTCTTTTTCTTGAAAATGATCCTCTTTGGTCCTTCTTGGACTCATTAAAAGCCCTAGATAGGAGTGCTTGCTCCATATCTCTTGAGTTCCTCTTTTAGAGTTTCAACTCATGCACCTTGAGTTGCCCAAATGCCTCCTTGACATGCATATAATACGGTTCTTGAATGCACAAGTTCATGTATAAAAATTATCCTCAACTTTTTTAATTAGTATTTAAAATTTAGAACAGTCGTGCATCGAGGTCCAATCCACAATGAGAAAAGTTAAAGGATTGAAATCAATAAATATTTTTGGATCAATCAATCAATCAAGGAGAAATGATCAACTAAAGGAAGAAGGTGTACACGGGAATGAAATCAACCAATCAAATACTTTCAAACTCCTTTTTAAAGATTGAAAACCCTTCATCAATGGGGGCAAAGTAATTTTTAAGGTTTGGCAATATGAAAATGTAAATAAAAAGTAGAGAAAATAGAAAAGATAGATAGAAAACGATTATAATCTAAGAATTCATGATGAAAACACACACTAGTGATGCTCTCTAATAAAAATATACCTTCGAGAGCCCATAAATTTTCCTCCCACTTGGTGTCTTGTATCCACCACAATGAATGAAAATAAAATAAAGAAACTCACTAAAAGTGATGCTATACTGATAACATGCTAATTAGACATGATAATACATGATTATTGACGCATATTAAGGCATAAATGATTTCATTCCTATGCATATTATCATATTTATGAGTGTTTATCTATCATTCTATGAAAAAGTCATTATAATCTCAAATTACTTTAATTTAGGGTTAAATATGATGAATTAAAGATAAATAATTTTATAACCCATCTTTACTTGAGATTATACGTATTTTTCAAGTTAATAATCAGAGAAATCATTTTTATAAATATTTATTTCATTTTCTAAAGTTAAAATCTTTAAGAAATAAATATAATTTTGAAATAGAAATTAAAAATCTCATTATTTATTAATTTTGACTTTTTAGAATGACATATAATTAAATTTTGGATCAGATGAAAGAAATTTGGATTAATTTGGAGTTACATTTTGAAAGTTATGAATTTTCCAATTTTTAGGGATTTTTCCATAATTTTTCTGAATTTTTAATGAATTTCTAAGGATTTTCTGGAATTAAATATTGATTTTTCTAATTTAATATCCATTTTCCAGAATATTTTTGAAGCGCATGCGACGTGGCGTGATAAGAATCGTCCGATCGATCACGATTGATTTTTGCAATGAGGAGGCGAAGTGGCGGCTTGTGGAACGTTCGCTCGCGCACGATATCAACCGTCGATCATCGCTTAAATCAGATGGATACATGGCTTAATCAGGGTCCATCGATCGCGTATAATCTACACCATTGATTGTAAGAGTTATAACCGTCTAGATTAAACACACGGAAACGCATTAGGAGCGTCGGATGGCGATCCAATGGCGGCGGTTTCGATGCGTTTTACAACGCACAACACATGGCTTCATCTGAGCGCTCCATCAACGGACGCGACTTAATCGTAACAGTTCGCGGTGGACCACTTCATCAGAGCCATTGATTAAATCGATCGGACGGTTATGCCCAAAATCCCTATAAATTGAGATGTTCTTCTGATTTGTAAAGCATTCGAGAGCAAGTCAATCAAATTGATCAGTTTACACACCAAATCTCTTGAATCTCTTGATCCTAATCTCTTCTAGACTCGATTCCGCGTTCACAGAGTGCTTAAGATCAAGATTTGGATGAAAGGTGAGGAAGAAATCGATGCTTGAACTCCACGATCACGATTTTCGGATTTTTTATGAAAAGCCTTGATTCCAGCGATTAATTCGGTTAATCCAATCGTAATCTTGGGTTAGTGGAAGCAGTTTTTTGTAATCTATCATCTCTTACCATTTAATTTTCGTTTAGATTAGTAATTTTGATTTAATTTTATTTTATTTTCGTTAAAATCGTTCTACTGATTTTGGGAAATTATCCCTCACTTCAATCTTCAAGTTCTTCGCGAAATCAAAGTCAAATTCGATAATTTTTTATTCCACGGAATCGTCTTGAAGTTGTCTTTTATAATCTACCATTTTCCCCAATTTCTATCATCGATTCATTGTCTGATTTGATCAAATTCAAAGAGATCATCAGAAATTTCCCTAATTCCCTGTGGATTTGACCCATATTTACCATTATAGCCCTCAATTCGAGATATTTTCATCAAATTGGTATGTTTGGAATTATTTTTTACTATTGACCGTGTGCAATTGACGACCACGCGGTCTTGATCCGTCATATACTTACGAAGAATGATCAATCGTTGCCTCCTTTCCATCTAGCTAGCCAATGTAGAGGCACACAATGAAACATTGAGAACCCCAATTTTTTTCTCAAAATTTAAATCAGCTCTAGTACATCTATAGAGTTGAAATAAAAATCATGCCCATAAAATTTCAGCCCCTTACTTTATTAGGATCGTTAGATATCAAGCTTTTAATTTGGAGCAATCTTGTCTATTGATTGATTTCTCTCTCTCCTCAAACCGCACCAGTCAACTTGCTCTTGGCAAGTCAAATTTTGTTGAAAGATAAAAAGAACTAAAAATTTCTTAGTTTCTCTCTCCTCTCTCCTCTTTCTCTTCTCTATTTTCTCGATGGTGAGAAGCACAAAGGAGGAAGACATGATGATGTAGAAAATTATGAAAGAGAGAGAGTGAAAAGAGAGAGGGAGTGGGGAGAAGAGATTTCTCCTGCTCTCACGTGTGCATGCAAAAGAAGCGCAGAAGAGAGAGGTGCGAGAGGAAGTGTAGGAGGGAGACACAAAAGAGAGAGAAAGAACTGGAGAACACGTGCGGAGAGAGAAAGTAGGAGTAGAGAGCATTGAGAGGAGAGGAGTTTCCTCCTCCTCCCCCTTATGTGAAACACATGCACGCGCAAGAGAGTGTAGGGGGCAAGATGCGTGATGATAACATGCAAATTAAACATGAAAATCTATGATTACTAATGCATAAAACATCCCATTCTAATGCATGTTATCATATTTTTTTGGGTCTTTATCTATCATTCTATGAATAAGTCATTGTAATCTCAAAATGCCAAAATTTAGGGTTAATTATGATAAATTGAGAAACAATATCTTTTGAACCCATCTTTAACTGCGATTAGAATTAGTTTTTAAGGTTAAAAACTAAGAAAAATCATTTTATATATACTCATATATTTTTCAAAGTTCTAAAATCTAAAAAAAGTGAGTGAATTATTTAAATAGAAATTTATTCTCTTGTTATTTATTCAATTTGAATTTTTAGAATGATAGATAATTTAGTTTCTAATTGAATTTGGATTAATTTGGAGTTGTATTTTAAAAAAATATAAATTTTCTAATTTTTAGGGATTTTCCTAGATTTGTTTTGAATTTTTCTTAATTTAAAATCGATTTATTTGATTTAAATTCATTAAATAATATTTTTATTTTCACATGAAGATGTGGCAACTGACGTGGCGCGAGTAGGAAAAGCGCCACGTGGCGACATATGAGACTGGTAGCTGTCGCACATGAGTGCATGTCTGCAGATGTCAGAGTGCGCATGTGCGCGCGCGTGTGTAATTAAGAAGAAAGCACCCTGTTAAGGATTTTTGCTAACTCCTTAATTACGCACACCTTATATACACGTGTTTTCTATTTCTTTTTTTTTCATGTGGAACTTTGTTTCGTGTTTTAAGTGCGCTGATGATGTGGCAGCATGAGGAGCGTCCGATGCGTGCGTTGAAGATGAGTCGTCGACTTTCACTTACAACAAGGGGTGCGCGGCACAATCCTATTCGTTGGCGAATCATTTTTTAAATGATTTAATCTCAGCCATTGATCTGAGGAGTTATAACGGTTGAGATTAAAATCAAAAAAACACATCTGGAGTGTCCGATGAAGATCAAACGATGAGTTTTTTATGCATTACTTATAACGCATCCGACTTGGCAAAATCTCGATAGTTCATCTGTGATCCAATGGCCACAACTTAACTGTAACAATTCGCACTCTTGCATTTCATCAGAGTCGTTGATCGAAGATCAAGCGTTTCATTGAACTGTTATGCCCAATTTGCCCAATAAATTGAGATGATCTTTGACATTGTAAAGCAATCTTGGGTAATTTGAGTAATCAAACTGTTTCGACACCAAATCCCTTGAGTCTCTTGCTTCCAATCGCTTCTAGTTCAATTTTTGGATCCACAAAGTGCTTTGAAGTAAGAATTCATTGAGAGAATAGGAAGAACCTCACTCTTGAACATCAACAATCATTTTTCAAATTCGAGAATGAAAATCCTTTGATCCCGCGAGTAATTGGATCGATTCAAGCGTTATTTTAGGTTAGAGATTATGTTTTATCCTAATCTTCCTTCTTGTAGCTTAATATTTCAATTTTGAATCATAATTTTAGTCACTTTCATTTCTTAATATATCCAATTAAACCTAAGTTTGACCAAGTCAACCATTCAATCAAAGTCCACCGCGTTCTCGTGGATCGACCCTGATATTTACACTATACTTGATTTCATTTTTTTTTATTGTGAGTTCAAAATTATAAATTTTGTTTGACCGAAGTTTGTGTGTTTTCAGCGACCCCATAAATCGTACCGTGAGAGAGCACAAAGTGAAGGTCGATATCAACAAACTTATGAAATACCCTTCATGGGCTTTCGAGGAATTGGACGTCATCGACTTTTCCAACGACCAGGATATTGACGAATGTATAGAAGAAGTGATGATGATCGATGAGGAAGAAAATTTTGAAGAGCTACCAATGGATGAGCCTACCTTGGAGCTCAAGACTCTCCCATTGACACTCAGGTAGGCCTTCCTTGATACAGAGCAAGCAAAGTTGGTGATCATTTTCTCTTAGCTTAATAAGGAGCAGGAAGAACGATTACTTGAAGTACTAAGATGGAATGAAGATGCAATCAGTTGGACCCTGGCAGACCTAAGGGATTGGACCCCACACAATACACTCATCGCATCTTCCTAGAGGATGAGTCAAGACCCGTCAGGGAGGCCCAAAGAAGACTCAACCATAAGGTATGGGAGGTTGTGAAAGAAGAAATTCTTAAATGGCTAAACGCAGAAATTATCTACCCTATATCTGATAGCCAATGGGTGAGTCCGGTGCACATTGTTCCAAAGAAAGCTGGAGTAACAGTCACAATGAACGATAAAGGCAAAGAGATCTAAAAATGCCTTCAGACGAAATGGAAAGTCTACATTGACTATCGAAAGCTGAACTCCGTAGCGAAGAAAGACCACTTCCCTCTACTATTCACCGACCAAATCCTGGACAGACTGGTAGGGTCAATTTACTTTTGCTTCTTGGATGGACATTGATTACATGCTTTTATACATAAATTCACATGATTATTAATGCAAATAAAAGTATTAATTGTTCTAATTGTATGCATGTTATCATATTTTAAGTACATTTCTATCATTTTGCATAATTTCATGTTATGATCTAAAAATACATCATTTTATGGATAATTATGTGTAATTAAATATTATGATTTTAATCCTAATTATATTTGAGATCATAAGTATATTTTCATGATTAAATGATAAGAGAAATGATGCTTATTAACATTCATGTATTTTTATAAAGTTATTTTAGAAAATACATAAATGTATTTATTTAATTAAAATTCATTCTCTTACTATTTTAATATTTTGACTTTTTATAATGATAGATTATTCAATTTCTGATCCAACAAAATAAATTTGAACTAATTTGGAGTTGTATTTTGAAAGTTATAATTTTTACAATTTTTAAGAATATTTTGGAATTTTTCTGAATTTATTTAAGTGTATTTTTTATTTTAAAATTATTAAAAACAATTAAAAAGGGCAAAAAGGGGTTATTTTATCGTGCGGGACCCACGCGGATGCGACGTGGCACGCAAGGCCACGTGGCAGAGCCACGCGGACCCACGCGGGCGCCTACGTGATATATATTTATATATTATATATTGTTATATATTATAAGCGTCCTGATTATTGGAACTCACTAACCATCAGTTCCGTCATATGTTATATACCCGCCATTCCTCTTAATTTTACCCGTATGGGATTGTTCTTCTTTGTTTTTATTTCAGGTAGCGTGGCGTTGTTTAAAATGTCCGATCGCGTGATTTAATCACACGCGTCGGATGTCACTTAAAGAAGGGGTACGTGGCAACATCCTAAGAGGCATCCATTCAAATTAAATGAGGATCAATCTAGACGGTTCAGCTGAGGAGTTATAATGGTCACGATTAATTGCGATCGGTGGACCTTCTGATTAATCAAGACCGACCGATGAAGATCCAACGGATGATCAAAACAACGCGTCTATTTCTTCACGCGACGTGGACGCATCTCAACCCTTCATCGCCGATCAGACGATCACCATTTAAACGCACTGTTGATCGTTGTGGACTTTCAAATCCAACGGTTACGCCTCTTTTGTTCTATAAATAGAACTATTCTTCGAACGGAAACACATCCTTGGATTTTTGAGATTAATCGAACTGTCTACACACCACAATTCAAGCGTCAATTGATTTCTTTGCCTTCTTGACTCATTTCCGTGTCCAAGGAGTGCTAGAAATCAAAACTTGATCGAGAGGAGAAGGAGAAATCACATCTTGAATGCCAATGTTCATCTTCGAAATCGCGGAATGAATAGCCATGAATCCGGCGATTACTTGGATCATTTTGAGCGCGACTTTGGGTTAGATTGCGTGTTTTCATCTTAATCTTTCATCATTTAGCATTAATTTTATATTTTGAATCGTAGATTAAGTCTAATTTTACTTTAATTTCAGTTTTTAATCAATTTCGTGATAAGAATTTTCTCCCATTTTCAAGCTTTGATTACTCTGCAAATTCTAATCCAAATCACTCGATTTTTAATTCTGTGGATTCGCAATTGAGTTATCTTTCTTAATATTTTAAAATGCCTAATTTCTAGACTCAATTCTTGGTCCGATTTGATCGAATTTCAAAGATATCTCTCAAAATTCCCTAATTCTCTATCGATTCAACCCTTATTTACTATTATACCCTTCAATTTGTGAATTAATCTTTAAATTAGTAAGTTTGGACTTTGTTTTGACACGACATCGTGTGTATTCAATGACCATACGCATTCGTTTTGTCAGATATTCGAGCAACAATTAGACTGCGATCCATCATGATGATCAAGAGAAGACAACATTCACATTTCCTTTTGGCACATTTGCCTTCAGACACATGCCATTTGGACTATGTAACGCCCTAAAGACATTTCAACGATGCATGACGGCAACCTGCTCTGCCTTTCAAGGCGACAGTTTAGAAGTCTTCATGGACAATTTCTTTGTCTTTGGAGACAACTTCGACAACTGTCTAGCTCACTTGACTAAGATCCTCGAGGTTTGTGTCAGGAAACGACTAGTGTTAAGCTTGGAAAAATCCCATTTCATGGTACGAGAGGGAGTAGTGCTCGGGCATATCATCTCGAGCAAAGGACTAGAGGTGGATAAGGCCAAGATAGAGGTCATCCAAAACCTCCCTCTCTTGGCTACCATACAAGATCTACAGAGCTTTCTTGGGCACGTCATCTTGTACGAGAGATTCATACAAGACTTTGCAAAGGTCTCCAAGAAACTCACCACCCTTCTTTGTAAAGACAAAGACTTTATCATCGATGAAGAAGGGAAGCACGTATTGGTGATGCTGAAGCTTTCAGACTATGCAATGGGAGCGGTCTTGGGGAAATGATTGGAGAAGAAGCCGACAACCATATGTATGCAAGAAAGACCCTTGTCAAAGCTTAAACAAACTATAGAACAACGGAGAAAGAGCTTTTGGCGGTGGTCTACGCACTAGAGAAGTTCTGGCCATACATCATGGGGAGAAAGATCATTATGTACACTAATCATGCAGCCTTAAAATACTTGCTCTTCAAGAAAAAGGCCTAACCACGACTCATATGATGGGTGCTGCTTGTTAAAGAATTTGACTTAGAGATTAAATACAAGAAGGGCAGCGAAAAGTTGGTGGCAGACCATTTATCATGTCTCCATGTTCCAGGTGCAGAAGACATTGGCGACTCATTCCCAATGAGCATCTCCTTGTCATCTCAAGCCATGCTCCCTTGTTCGCCCACATCATCAACTTCATCATGATTGGATCGATCTCGGAGCATTGGAATCATCATCAACGAGATAAGTTCTTTCATGATCTCAAATACTACTTTTGGGAAGCACCACTCCTACTCCATCTCGGATACAACCAGATCATCAGCTAGAGGATGTCTTCCAGAGGAAGACTAAGGAGATATCTTAGCGATGTGTCACTCATCAACGTGCGGAGGACATTTCGCGGCGCGCAATATTGTGGACGAAATCCTGTAGAGCTGCTTCTACAAGCCTAGCTTCTTCAAGGATGCCCACCGTTTCCATACAAAATGCCTAAAATGCCAATATGGCCGATCCTTGAAGTGGAGATCTTCAATTTATGGGGGATAGATTTTATGAGACCTTTCTCACCTTCTAACGGCAAAGAGTATATCTTGATAGTGGTGGATTATATGTCCAAGAGGGTCAAAGCAATCCCCACTAGGAAAAATGACTATCCGAAGGTACTCAGATTCATTACGAGATGCATCTTGGCTTGATACAGTTGTCTGAGGGCCATCATCAGCGACGGTGGCTCACACTTCAATAGTGCACACTTTCGAGCATTATTGAAGAAGTACGGAGTACACCATCTCGTCACCACACCATACCACTCCCAAGAAAATGGGCAAGTAGAGGTTAGTAATAAGGAAGTCAACAATATTTTAAAGAAAATTATTCGACCAGATGGGAAGGATTAGGTGCACAAGCTTGCCAATGCACTATGGGCATACCGGACAGTTTACAAGGCACCCATAAGGATGTCTCCTTCCTGGCTCATCTACGGGAAAGCATGCCACCTTCTGGTTGAGCTCGAGCATCGAGCCTATTGGGCTATCAAAAAGCTCAACCTATCTCTAGATGAAGCAGGGAAACAACAACTTCTCTAGCTCCAGGAGTTGCAGGAGCTAAGAAACAACATGTACGAGAACACGACAATTTAAAAAGAAAAGACGAAGGCCTTTCATGACTGACACATCAGAAGATGATCCTTTAAAGTCAACAATAAGGTCTGGCTCTAAAACTCCCACATAATCTCTTTCTTGGGAACTGCGCTCGCGATGGGATAATCCATATGTGGCTCTATGGTTGTTTAAGGGCTGATCCATACTCATCTTCGACTTCAGATCCGGCAAACAATTCGAGGTAAATGGGTATCGTCTCACGCCATACCTGACATTAGAGCCACCCGCACCCACAGAAATGACATGACGACGGTATCATGAGGACATGAGGTACATGAGGTACACGAGGATGATGAGGACGTGACGACAGTATCCCCCTCGCCCCATCAATAGTCGTAGGTTTTATTAGTGTTTCGTTTGGCGGAAGACGTTAAATTTAGCGCTCTTGGGAGACACCCCAAGATTATCTCACTTTTTAGCTTTCTTTTGTACTTTGTTTTCAGTTTATATAGATGTAGAAGAACTACATAAGGGCAAGGACGCACGCACAAGAAATCTCGTGAACGAGCATCAACGCACCAACAAGTTTTTCTAACCCTTTATCTTCTCACCATATTTTTGTATCTTTTTCATGTCATGCTTGGTATTTATCGCTACCTTTTTCATGAGCATGACAATTTCATTGAGGGCAATGAAAAGTTCTAGTTGTAAAGACTTAGAAAAGTCTCAACTATATTTCAAACTATTTTTAAAATTCTACATTCTAAAAGCTCTTTTTTTCCAAATTTGATCCACTCCACCCCACCTTAGAAGTCTTGACATTTAGAGATCCAACCTACTAGAGATGTAGAAGTGAGAGCCTTATAACCCATATGATTACATTTTGAGTAATAAAGCTAAGTGGTCTACAGAAATCAATGGATGATATTTAGTGGTTGACTTCTTTGGGATTGGGTATCTAACAAGCACTAAGGAAAAATGAGTAATCGGAGGTTGAAATGCTATGGAATTGAAATGGAGATTTTTTGAGAGAAGTTAATGTCAAATTCCTATCCCCTACCTGACATCAGCTGAACTGCTTAGTGTGAGAATTCCTCACTTCCAAAATTTCCCTTTGAAGAATGCAATGCTCCATAATTTTTTGAGACACCTATCTTTCCTTGTTAGGCATGTACTCTTATCTCTTCTAAAGAAGTCAAGTAGTTAGACCATTTTGTTTTAAACTTCCCTCATGATAATAACACTCCCAAGTGATTCACGCATTCATAACATTTCTTCCATATTTTCCTCACATGTCTGTATCCCTTCACACTAAACTTCGCATTTGTTACATACTCTCTTAAAAAAACCCAAAAACTCCTCCATATTCTGAAATTTTGAAACAAAAAAAAACAAAAAAAACAAAAAAAGAAGAAATATAGAAAAAAGAAAGGAGAAAAATCAAGGAAAGAAAGAAATAAGAAGTGAAAAGAAGGAAATAAGTTGGGAAATATCTTCTTCCACCATCATCTCTACCACCTCCACCATCACCTCTACCATCTACCCTATCATCAGCATCCACATCATATGGGAGTATAATTATTTTATATGGTAATGGTGGCGTACAGCCCCCGTTGCCATCGACGCATGACACCACGGTGCAGGAGGAGCCGACACCCACACACGTCTAGCCCCCACGACAAGCGAAGATGAAGTATGCTGATTTTAGCTACACCGCTTGAGGACATCATCTCGCCACACTCTGAGCCAGCACGCTTGGACCTATCTTTCCCTTCCTTCTTCCCTCGTTTATGAAATTTTTTTGAACACATGTATTTTAGCGGCTCTGCATCTATCTCTCTCCCCTTGGGCTTCCTAGTGGACCCTCCTTTTCAGGCCAGACTTAAGAAACCCACTCATTTGTCAACCTTTTTATTTCCTTATGTTTGGGCTCCTCGGTTTGTCAGCCTCAAGTAAGCCCTATTCCCTCTCGGCCCATATTGGGATCAATAAGAAGGGAAGGGACCCCCCCCCCCCCCCAAAAAAAACCCTAGCCGTCATTTGAGAAAAAAAGGAGAGAAATCCCTCTTGAGTGAGTGCTCGACGAAGGTTGAGGACGAGGTCCAACCGCCACAGCCGCCGCTGCCGCCGCCACTGCACGCTCACGTGCCACCGCCGCCACCCCTTGCCTTTTCCCTGATATCGCCGACACTTCCGCCCCTGCCACCGCCACCGTCGCCGACGACCTATGCCACCGTTGCCACCGCTCTCGCCCTGCACAATCGAACGCCCTCGCTCCACGCGCGCCCAGCTGCCCTCGCCTGGGCTCACCTAGTCGCCCTTGCAACGCGCTCACCCGGCACCCTCACGCGACCTGCCATTCACGCCCTTGCGCGCGCCATGCTGCCCCGCGCCCACGCGCACGCCCGGTCGCACTGAACCCCTGCTCAGCTGCCCCACGTGTGCGTTGTATCACCCTAGTTGAGAATGCGGCCCGCTTGGTGCTAGCAATCACTGCCGCCCAATCACTGCAATGAGGGATCCTCTGTCCTGCGTTGATGCTAGTTTGGCGTGCTTCCGCCGACCGTCCGTGCTGCGTACGATCGGCCTCCCTCATCGTGCCATGCAGGTTAGGCATGCATCCCCTCCTTTTCAATTCAAAGTTCCTTTTATTTCTCGTAGTATTTCCGACATCTGTTTCCATTGCCCTAGGGACCTAGATTTGGTTAGTCGGTAGGGTGATACGAGCGGATCAAGACCAAGGTCCAATCTGTCTGGTTGATCATCTAGCTACCATCGACGAACCAAGGCCCAATGCCCACGAGGATGTGGATCGGAGGTTTCCCGGACTATCACTACACGGTGCACCCCAAGAGCTACGGAGATGAACTGCGAGGAGGCAGCCTATTGGACACTTTTGAGCGAGCATCTCTTGATACTTAGATTGCCTAGATCTTCTTCCTTAGGTTCCCCTTAGTTTTGTTGCCCGTCCGGGTTTACCAGCTCGTCTGGCATCAAGTACCTCCTTTGTTTTTAAACTCTGCTTCGTTTATTTGCATATTTGCTTTTAACCACGTCATTCCCTTAGAAATAGTATATTTTTTCCTTCAGCCACCTCACATTTTCCATCCCAAAGATAGGAATCCCTTTGCAATTGTACTCTTTATAGGAGGAAGATGAGTTGAGGGGAATTCTAATACACTAAGTAGCCTCCATTTTTTGAGGGAAGCAGTGATATATGTATGGAGAGGGTAAGGAATTACATCTAATCATAAGAGAGTGAGGATCTTTTCATCCCCATAGCATCAAAACTTACATATACTCACCTTGATCATCATTAAGAATTAGACTCGATCATTAGCTGATGAGCACTACCCCAATATGCACTAAAGAAGTCAACCTAGAGATGGAATCTAGATCATTATGGCCTACACTAGAGATGGAATCATACATTCATATGCTTCACCTCGTTAGTAGCAGTAGTAATCATACATTTATAAGCTTTGCCTTTGATCTGATGAGTAATTGGATCAATTCGAGCGCAATCTTGGGTTAGAGATCATGTTTCATCCTAATCTTCCTTCGTATAGCGTTCGATTTCAATTTTGAATCATAATTTTAGTCACTTTCAATTTCAATTTCGGTTTTTCATGATTTTAAACTTTGAAAATTTCTATCTCATTCACTTGACAATTTCTTCGCAAATCTTGATCCAAATTCTGTGATTTTTTATTCTAGGATTCGCCTTTGAGTCTTCTTTCCAAAAATATCAATTCCCCTAACTTCTCACCATGAATCATTGCCCGATTTGATCGAATTTCAAAAGATCTCTCAAAATTCCCTTATTTCTCTATGGATTCGATCCTTATTCACCACTATACTTCTTAATTCGTGATAATTTCATAAAATTGATGAGTTTTTTATTAATTTTGACATGAATCGGTGTGTATTCAATGACCGGCCCGATTCATTTCATCACGCGTGAGACAAAATTTATTCTATCATGCAAGAGATGGTGAGAGGGAGTGAGGAGGAGGTGGAGAAAGGAAGGACAAAAGAAGAGAGGAAACTGGGAAGAAGGTGGAAGTGGCGGCAGATGAGGAAGAGAGGAAAGCCGTTTCAAGAGAGAGGGAGAAGAGATTTCTCCCTCTCGTGTCAGAAAGAGAGGCACGGAATAGCTTACACATTGATAACATGCTAACTAAACATGAAAATACATGATTATTAATTTAAATTAAGGCATTAGACATTCCATTCTAATGCATGTTATCATATTTTTTAGTGTCTATATATCATTCTACGCAAAAGTCATTATAACCTCAAAATGCATTAATTTAGGGTTAATTATGATGAGTTACAGGTAATATTTTAATAACCCATCTTTACTTGAGATTATAATTAGTTTTTAAGGTTAAATAATAAGAAAAATAATTTTATATACACTCATATATATGAGCGTATTTTTTAAATAGAAATTTTTCGTCTTGTTATCTATTAAATTTGACTTTTTAGAATGATAGATAATTTAATTTCTGATCCAATGAAACAGATTTGGATAGATTTGGAGTTTAATTTGGAATTTGGATATATGAATTTTCTAAGTTTTAGGGATTTTTTTGGGTTTGTTTATGAATTTTTTTTGAATTTAAAATTGATTTATTTCATTTTAATTTTGCACAGGTGACGTGGGAGAATCTGGAGCATCCGATTGCGCAATTAGTTGTGATCATCGATCGTCACTTAATGCACGGGAGGGGGGGAGAACATGGTGCAATTCTATTTGTCAGAAAATCATTTTATAAAAATTTAATCTCAACCGTCAATGTGAATAGTAATAACGGCTGAGATCGACGAAATGCATTTGGAGTGTCGAATGAAGATCAAACGATGATCGATGGATGCATTACTTATAACACGCACGACGTGGCTTCATGTCGACGGTCCATCTAGGGTCCAATGGCCATGACTTAACTGTAACAATTTGCGTATCTTCTTTTCATGAAAGCCGTTAATTGAAGATGAAACGCTTGATCTGATGGTTACACCAAATTCGCCCTATAATAGAGATGTTCTTCGACATTGAAAAGCATTCTAGGGCAATTCAAGTAATTGAACTGTATAGACACCAAATCTCTTAAATCTCTTGCTTCCAATTGTTTCTAGACTCATTTCCGCTTCCACAGAGTGCTTGAAAGTGAGATTTCGTTGAGAGAATAGGAAGAAATCAACTCTTGAAATGTCAACGATCATTCTACGAATTCGGGAATGAAAAGCCTTTGATCCGGCGAATAATTGGATCAATTCGAGCGCAATCTTGGGTTAGAGATCGTGTTTCATCCTGCTCTTCCTTCATATAGCTTTAGATTTCAAGTTCGAATCGTAATTTTAATCAATTGCAATTTCAATTTTGGTTTTTTGTGATTTTTAATTTCAAAAATTTCTCTCTTATTCACTTGATGATTTATCTGGGAATCTTGATCCAAATTTAATGGTTTCTAATTCCATGGATTTTTTTTCAAGTCCTCTTTCCAAAAATACTTCCCTAATTTCCCACCATGATTTATCATCCGATTTGAAAGAATTTCAAAAGATCATATGATATTACCCTAATTCTCCGTGGAATCGACCCTTATTCACCGCTATACTCCTTAGTTAGTGATTATTTGATTAAATTGGTGAGTTTGACACGAATTGGTGTGTATTCAATGACCTCATCAATTCGTTTTGTCACACACAATGAAAAAAATTTTCGCGCCAGAAAGAGTAAGGAGGAGAGAAGAAAGGAAAGGAGTAAAAGGAAGAAGAAGAGGAGAGGAAAAGAAAAAAGAAGAGGTTTTCCTCCTCCCCCTCACGCACACAAGTGTAGGGAGAAGAGGAAGAAAAAGCTCTTGTTAGTTTAATCTAAGTTTGATAATTTACATTGATGCGCTCTTAATGATTATGAAATATTATACTAAGCAACTTTTAGATTTGGATTGATAGCTTTTTGTTAAAATGGTTTGAGAAGTGTATGTCGTTGTTAGTGAAGGTACCAACGGCTTGGGCGACTGACCCATTTCAAACTTGGAAAGCAATCGCCGCTAAGAATATGCATTAGATTACCTATTTCCTAATATGTTATTAAAATATTGAAATAAAACTTTCTAAAGAGAGGTATTAACGACATAAACCAATATTAGGGTCCATCTTCACAAAGCCATTAATTATCCTCATTATTCCTATTTTTTAATTTCTATGCTTAATTTTACATCACTATCATTTTAGAATGTCAACGTTAATATTCATTGATAAAAACATGTCATTATTTATCTTCAATTATCACTAATATGTTTTTCTTATATATCATCATGTCTTATTTTTGTTATTTCATAACTAAATACTATCTAATTGTGTTTTCATTTTTCACCTACTTATAAAATTATGAATATACCCAAGAAAACCAAATAAAAGCCAAAACAAGGAAAACAAAAGATAACACACTCTCTTTCTCTTTCTCTCATAAAAACAAGAACCAAGAAACTAGGTTTTTTGCTCCAGCAAAAAACCAAAAAGGGAAAAGCGATCCAAACTCTCTCTCTGACACATGTGATTACAAGGCAATCATTTGAAGAGATCATGTTCTTCAATGAGCTTCAAAAGAGGCGATGAATTCTCCTCTCAGCGGAAGCTCTCTCTTCAACTAGTTCTCTCTTTCTAAAAACTTGATTCTCATTTTTATAATCTTCTGTTTGTGTGTTCTTGAAGATCATGTGTTCGATTTCGAATTTGATTTAAGTTCTTTTCAGACTTTGATTCTAGTTTTATTAAACTGATCAGTAACATGTTTCTATCGGTTCGAAAGTTTGTTTATTATTGTATTTTTTTCTTTTTACTTAGAAATTTTATTTAAATGGGTGTTCAAGTTGATTGAGTGGTTATTGTTCTCGTCCATCTAAATTGACTCTAGGTTTCCAATTTTTTCCTATGATTTCAAAATTACTTAGTCTGATTTTATTTGATTCATGATCGATTTATTAAAATTGTTGTTAATCTCTGTTTTGTTTCTTTACTTCTGATCTTAATATCTTACATTCTCATATTCATTCTTTTATGTTTTCTTTTATCTAATAATTTTACATCTAAATTATTATGATTTCTTGGTTAAACAAACGTATTCTTGTTAGATTTCGTGTAAAATTTGTAGTGAACCTAATCTGCTCTAATTATACATATTTTGCTTGGTAAAGTGTTTAGTTTGAGCTATATTTATTAAAATTTTAGCTTATTGACTTTTTGATTTTAGAATCTCTAATTACAAATCTAATCTGAGATCCTATTTAGCAATATTTAAAACTATATATATATTTATTTATATATACCTTCTAGTTTGTGTTTAGATATTTCAATCTAATTATAAACTTTCAGGTTAGTGAGACCTCATCAAGGTATTAAGGGTATTTAAATTTAACAAAAAGGTTGCTTGTGTTGTTGCATTTTTTCTTATATTCAATGGAGAAATCCGTATAAGTCAAAGTCAACAGTAGATAGTCAAAGTCCAAGGCATAAGTCAAAGTCAACTGTAGACATTCAAAGTCAAAGTTAAAGCCAAGGGCTAATACAAATCAGCTCATTAGGGAGTTATTTTAGTTTATTTTCATTTTCAATAGTTGTTCTTTATATAACTTACACCTTTGATATTTAAATTATTTTTCATTGGTTGTCGAGGTTGGTTCACCTTTTTAGTATTCTATTTATAGCTTTCCATTTTGGAAGTCTTAATTTACGAACTAGGGAAAATTAGTTATACCATCATACTTTACATTGACTCTTGGTGATGCGTACTTACTAGCAAGGGTAAGGGGGAGATTCCTTGGGAATCGCAGAGAGTCGGGACGGATCTAGGAAGTTGACTAGAAAGTCAACTCGAGGTACATTTGTTCTTCATCTTGCAAGATTACTCGAACTCGAGGACGAGCGACTTGGTGCGTACATGGATCAATGACAAGACTCGATGACTTCAGAGAGGCATGCTAACTCGAAAGAGAATAGGGAGTGGTGCATGGAGCTCTAGGAGTCAGCCCGGGAGAAGGGACGAGCGGAGGGGTACCGAAAGACGTCAGCGAAGTAAGGCTACTAACTGAGAGCGTGAGTTTGTTAGATTGAAAGATTGAATTAGAACTTTGATCTGATTGTCCCGGCTAGCTAGTAGTTGCTACTAGGGGATTAGCCAGGCAAGGAGTGAATCTGGAAGGGCTCTCCCCTCCTAGGACTGGCGTAGGGGGTTTAGATACCTTTTCCAGTATAACAAAATCAGGCATACGAGTGACATCAGAAATTTGAGTGATAATCAATGAATTCAAAAAGGATTAGAAAAATGTAAATATTAAAAAGAAACTAATTCACCCCTGATAAGGCACAAATCTTAGTGATAAAATATGCTTTTGTAATGAACTTTCTATGCAACTCTTTGTATTTAGATGCATGTTTTATCCACATTTAACTATGAAATTGTGATTTTCATAACTTTCATACCTTGCCTTAAATTATCCAGAATTATGTATTTTTAAGAAAACTAACCTCTACTTGACTCTTAGATCAAGTACAGTCAATCTCATCAAGATGTTTTGAAATGTTTTTACGGTTTAGGCTCATTGAGAGGAACCAAAGGAGCTAGAGGTGACATTACAAGAACCTTTTTATTGGGAGCAGCCCAAAAAATAAAAGGCCTATTAAAGAAGAAAGTTGGAAAGCAAACAGGAGAAGAGGAAGTGGTGAAGCCTTGATTGCTGGAGCCCAAGAGATCGAACGGTCCATCTTACCTCTCTCTTTCCCGATTTAAACCCTTAGGGTTTCTAGAGAAGAAACCGTCATTTTGATTCAGTCCAGCCCCCCATTGGAAGCTTGTCTACAAGGTTGCGCGATCATGATCGAGTCGCCAATCTGATCGTTGCTCATCGATTGATCGATCGACGACCGACGAAAACTTCATTTTGTGATCGATCGATGAAATCATCGTGATCGAGCTTTAATTTGCATAAATTAAATTCGATCGAAATTAAATTAAATTTGCCACTCATTTACGAAATGATTTTCGTGTTTTCTCGAAGTTAACTAATTTGCACATCTCGCGTAATGGCTTCTCTCTCACTCTCTCTCCCTCTCCCCCTCTCCCTCTCTCTCTCCCTCTCTCTCCCTCTCTCTCTCTACCTGTCTCTCTCTCTCTTACTGATTGTCGACCTCGATCGATTGATGATCAGGCGACGATCGATCGGCATACGGACCCCTTTGATCGATCGAGGCGTCGATCTTTTGACGATCAATCTCAATTGATCATGATCATGCAACCCTGCTTGTGTGCAACTAGATCGGTGTCCCTCTTACCCGAGTAAGAGTGAGGAGGAACGAGAGTGTCTAGAGCTGCTGGTAGGTTATCCCGGTGGCAGATAGCTCACTTGCAGAGCTCCCAACGCCACGGGCTTCCTCCAAGACTCGTCCTACGATCCAGATTTCAGGAGACCTCTTGAATCATTTCATTTCTGCTGCCTGCCTGTAGGTGAGAGTTTGCCCAAAGCCGATTTCGAAAATCGGTTTTGAGAAAAAAATTCTTCACAATTTTTTTCCGTTTCACCCATTGAATCGCTCCGCAAGTTCCTGTTTCTCATCCATCACAGTACATGCTGCAGCCGAGCCCCTACTAAAAACCGATTTCGAAAATTGGTTTTGAGAAAATTCTTTGACAAAAATTTTATCCGTTTCACCAGTTGAATCGATCCTCTGAAGTTTCATTTCTCGTCCATCACCGTACGTAATGCCACCGCCTGGATGCAGTTGAGTTCCTGCCCACGATAACCTTCCGAAATCGGTTTTGAATCAAAACCGATTTCACGGTAAGCATTATTCATTTCTCTCATGCATCTCTCCTCCGTGACAATCCACTTTTGTATTCCGCACCCCACGTCTCCCCGTTTCCGTTCTTCTCCTTATTGAATCTCTCTTGTCCTTTATATTAATTATCGTGATTCATCTTGAATCCATTTTCTCTCTCATACCGTTCGCATTTTCCGCCGCTCTACACGCATTCTCCGTATTCTTCTCTTATCTCATTTCTTATTTACTTCTTATTTAGAGAATAAGAATCCCTTCTTACTTCTTATTCCTTAATCTCTATTTTCTCTTTCTTCGTATCTATTCTCTACTTACGTCTTCTATGTTTTCTCGTTGTACTGTCCTCTCCTCAGTAACTCTCTTTAGTCCTTATTCTCCTAAATTATTTACTTTATTTCTAATATATTTGCTAAGTTACGTTAAAATCAGTCTCTATGTTTATTCTAGAAATATTCTAAATATTAAGTAAACTGTTGTAGCATACATTTCTTAAGTTCACGTAGTAGTCTCTGTTAAATGAAGCACCCAGTTCAGTGAAACGGTTACCAGGAAACTGAATAAAGGTAACGGTGACCGCCAATGTGGACCAATTATCGTGTATAAGTGGATGAATGAAGACACACATTAGTGAAAGGGTACTAATGTATTTTAACATACATGTTTGACGCGTTTGATGAAGGTTACCGTTGTAACGGAAACTTTCTAAAGATTAGAATGGTGAAATCTTTCGGCTATATATATAGCCATTGTAGTTGACATGAGAGATTAATCGAAGAAGGCAATACTCATTCTCTTTCTTGAATTCTTTCTATTCCCGGTTCTCAGTCTCTGTCTTCTCAGCTATCTTCTCAATTCTTACATGGTATCAGAGCCATTAGCCCCACGACACTAAGTCATGTATCAAAGAGATAGTCTCATGGCAACTCCAAGCAACTCGGTTGATGAAGCTTCCTCTTCTTCCTCGGAAATCACTGTCATCCCTCACGTTGCTATTGCCAACATAAATCCTGCATGTTTGACTATTTCTCTCAAACTTAGCAGAGATAATTTTCTTTTATGGAAAACACAATTGCTGCCAGTGCTTGCAGCATATGATCTTGTAACCTTACTTGATCAATATCCTCCTATGGTGTCCCATGTGGACAAAGATGGCAGAATCAGCCCAAATCCTGCATACAAAACATGGTTTAAAAATGATCAAGTTGTTCTTGCAATCATCTCATCTTCTTTGTCCGAATCTGTTCTCCCAATACTTGTGGGCAAAAACACAGCAAGAGAAGCATGGGAAGCCATAAACAGAAATTTTGCTGGCAAGTCCAAATCAAGAATTATGGAATTACAAACACGACTACATAACCTTCAAAAACATACTATGGCGGTGGATGATTATGTACAACTCGTTCGCTCTCTTGGAGATGAGCTACGGGTAAGTGGCAGTATGATGAATGAACATGATCTAACATTTGCATTACTGAGGGGGTTAGGATCAACCTACAATCCTTTTTTTGCAAGCACCAGTCTGCTTCTTGATTCACTCACGTTTGACGATGTGGCCTGCAATTTGAAAACGTATGAATCACATCTTCAGCGGCAATCTGAAGAACATAAAACACATATCTTTCCTCCCACAGCACATATCACACAAACAAGACAGACTGAACAAGGATATAACAGAGGTGGGAGAACAAACCGTGGACGAGGTAGAAATCAAGGGAGAAATACTCCTAGGTGTCAGCTCTGTTTCAAACCTGGACACCGAGTGGTTAATTGTTATGAAAGATTCAATCGAGCTTTTGTACAACCTCCATGGCAGACAAATCATGCCACATGCAGAACTATCACTCCAACACCACAAGCAAACATGATTATTACAAATGAAATACCACATCCACAGACAAACACTTGTTATCCCGACAGTGGAGTGTCTCATCATGTTACTCCTAATGCAGACAATCTTCACAACCGGGTTCCATATGCAAGGCAAGATCAACTCTACATCGGTAACGGCCAAGGTATAGAAATTTTATCTACATGAAATTCAGTCTTATCATCTCAGCCTAAAAGTTTTGTCCTTAAAAACATTCTTCATGTCCATCACTAAAAACTTGCTTTCTGTCCATCAATTTACTCTTGATAACAATGTTTTCCTTGAATTTCATCCATATTTTTGCTTAGTAAAGGACAACAAGACAAGGCATGTACTACTGAAAGGAACACATAAAGACAGTCTCTATGTCATGCATAGCATTCAGAAACACCACGCCTACCTAGGGGAGAAAGCATCCACCGACATATGGCACAAAAGATCAGGCCATCCACATTTTAGAACTCTACAACATATTTTGAAAAATCTTGCACTTCCATTGACTCATCAAATTTCATATTATGTGTGTGATGCATGCTGCTCTTCCAAATCACACAAACAACCCTTTAAAATCTCTTTGCATAAAAGTACTAGACCACTGGAATTAGTCCATTCAGATGTATGGGGTCCAACTCCCCTAACATCTCACTTTGGTTTTCAATATTATGTGATCTTTGTGGATGATTACTCTAAATATACATGGTTATTTCCCCTAAAAAATAAAAGCGATGTTTTTCATATATTTACTGAATTTCATAAAAAGGCAGAAAGACAATTTTCTCAAAAACTTTGTGCCTTTCAGTCTGACTGGGGAGGGGAATTTCAATCTTTAAATAAATATTTAAAACTTCATGGTATTCATCATCGGGTTTCTTGTCCCTACACTCCTGAACAAAATGGCATTCCTGAAAGAAAACATAGGCACCTTATTGAAACCTCTTTGGCTCTCCTTAAACAAGCTTCTTTGCCAACAACCTTCTGGGATGAAGCAGTCACAACTGCATCATTCTTGATCAATAGAATCCCCACTCCACTTCTGGCAAATCAATCACCTTATGAAATCTTATTCAAATGTTTGCCTGATTATAATTTCTTAAAAACCTTGGGATGCTTATGCTATCCCCACCTGAGAGCATATACCTCACATAAGTTAGATTATCGGTCTAAGAAATGTGTCTTTCTTGGATATAGCTCGATGCATCTAGGATATCGGTGTTTATCTCTAACTACCAATAAAATTTACATATCTCGTGATGTACTATTTGATAAACGTGTTTTTCCATTTAGTCAAAATTACATCTCTGTCTCTCCACCCAACAATGATGGTATCTTAGGTCCATGTCCAATCATTATTACACCTACTGAACCTATATTGTCTAGTTCTATTACTAATCCTATTGCTCCTGCTGATTTATGCTCCTCCCCTCGAATGGATGATTCTCCATCAGCAGTCGACTCCCCTTCTATCCATACCTCACCATCTAACTCCTCCTTGTTCCAAAAACCTTCCACTTCAACTCAATTGACATCTCTTTCTCTATCACCATCCAATCCAATTGCCATCACTCCTCCTACATCAGCTCCTCAAAAGCTAAAAACAATAGCAGATATTTATGCTCAGACACAACCAATCAAACTCAGCACTCAACATCCTCTGCCAACTTGCTTCCTATCCTCTAAAGTTCCTCCTATAGAACCATCCACTCATATTCAAGCATTGCAAGATCCACATTGGACACAAGCAATGCACACTGAATACCAAGCTTTAATAGACAACGATACATGGTCACTCGTCCTGAAAAATAAAACTATGAACATCATTGGGTGTCGATGGATTTTTAAATTGAAATTTAAATCTGGTGGCTCCATCGATCACTATAAAGCTCGGTTGGTAGCTAAAGGCTATGCACAATAAGATGGTTTTGACTACATGTACACCTTTAGCCCTGTCGTCAAAATCACCAATGTCCGATTACTCCTCTCTATTGCTATTAGTCAACAGTGGCATATTCACCAATTGGACGTCTCTAATGCGTTTCTACATGGAGACCTCACTGAACAACTTTACATGAGCCAACCACTGGGATTTATTAACTCACAGTTTCCCAATTTTGTCTGCAAATTAAAAAAATCTTTGTATGGTTTAAAACAAGCACCTCGAGAATGGTTTAAAAAATTATCATTATATTTAATTTATATTGGTTTTCAAGGCTCTAAGATTGATTCCTCCTTATTCTTTAAATATCACAATTCTACTACCTATTTTTTCTTAATTTACGTAGATGATATTCTCTTAATTCGTCCTGATCCCAATGGCATCACTACCATTATATCTCTTCTAAAGAAGGTTTTTACCATGAAAGACTTAGGATCAGCGGATTTCTTTCTTAGGATTGAATTACTTAAAACATCTACAGGTTATTTTCTTTCTCAATCACGTTATGCACTCTCTATCTTAAAAAAATTGAAAATGGAGAATACTAAACCTGTTTCTAACCCCTGCTCATTCTCCGAAACTACCACTAGTAATTACTCGGTTGATCCCACTTTTTATCGTAGTATAGTAGGTGCTCTTCAATACCTTACTATCACAAGACCTGGCATATCATTTGCAGTTAATCGTGTCTGTCAATCTATGCATAATCCCTCTCTTCTCGATTGGCAACGAGTTAAACATCTCTTACGCTATCTCAAGGGGACAATTTTTGATAGTTTATACTACTCATCACAGTCTACTCTCACTCTTGAGGTCTTTAGTGACGCAGATTGGGCAAGTTCTCCTCTAGATTGACGTTCTACAGGAGTGTATCTTGTCTTCCTTCGGCGTAACCTTATTTCATGGAGCTCTCAAAAGCAACGAACGGCTGCGCGATCCAGCACTGAGGCTGAATACAAAGCCATCGCTGATGCAACTGCCAAACTCATTTGGACTAAGTCTCTCCTTCACGAACTTCATTTCTAGCTCTCCACTACTCCGGTTCTATGGTGCGACAATGTTGGAGCAACATATTTGGCAGCAAATCCCGTATTTCATGCTCGGACTAAATATGTCAAGATTGACTATCATTTTGTTCGCGAGCAAGTCAATTCACATGAGCTTCGTATTGGGTACCTATCCACCAAAGATCAAGCTGAAGATATTCTCACAAAACCATTACCAAAAGGTCGCTTCCTTCAACTGAAGTCCAAGCTCACCGTTCGCCCCACGCTGAGCTTGCGGGAGGGTGTTAAATGAAGCACCCAGTTCAGTGAAATGGTTACCGAACACTTGAATAAAGGCAACGCTCGCTGCCAACGTGGACCAATTATCGTGTACAGGTGGACAAATGAAGACGCGCATAAGTGAAAGGGTACTAATGTATTTTAACATACATGTTCGACGTGTTCGACAAAAGTTACCATTGTAACGGTAACTTTCTAAAGATTAGAACGGTGAAATATTTAGGCTATATATATAGCCATTGTAGTTGACAAGAGAGATGAATCGAAGAAGGCAATACTCATTCTCTTTCTTGAATTCTTCCTATTCCCGGTTCTCAGTCTTTGTCTTCTCAGCTATCTTCTCAGTTCTTACAGTCTCAACCTCCAATCCTCGAGAAGAGATCAAGCACTTTCAAAAATCCTAAGGAACATTGCTTTAAATAGGAAATTCACTAGCTGATTACCCGCTCCCTGTGGATCGACCCTTACTTGCCGTAGGCTCGTGAGGTTTATAAATGTGTTGCGTAAGCTTAAAAACCCACACGATGTAACAATTATCGAGGTTGTTTCGCTATGATTAACATCACATTTTGAGCTTATCAACCCCCCCCCCACCCTCTTAGTAATTTCGCCATCTCATTAGGAAATTTCAGCTCTCACTTATGCACATAGACGTGCGTGGGGAGAGGAGGAAGAAGAGGCGGGAGGAGAGAGAGACTGAGAGATCGCACAAGATAGAGAGACCGACCGGGAGAGAGAAAGCATCTCTCTCTCATCTCTTTTTTTTCTCTTTTTTTCTTTTTATACAAAAAAATCAACTTTAATTTTCATAATTTTAATTTTTCAAAATTCCTTAAAAAGTCTAGATAATCCAGAAAAAATCTCAATTGATTTATAGATATAAAAATAAAATACTATTGATAAATCAATGTCATTAAATGCTTAGAAATTTTATTAATTTCTAAAAACTCAAGAATATCTTTTAAAATACATTAAAGGTATCATTTTAATCATTTTAACTCATGATAACTTGCATTTATGATTATATTTTTCATAAAAAAGTGTATAAAATGCATGATACTAATGCATGAACTTGCATGTTATCACTCCTCAAGTCTCATGGGCTTTAAATCCTTAGTGTACTCAAGGAGATGAATAACAACATCAAGTTCTTTAGGGACTGACCTAAGTAGTCGTGAAAGAGTACCATATTTATCAAGATTCTCTCCCATGTCTCTCGAACTAATGATAGCTCAAGATTTGAGTAATTATCTACCGTCTTATTCCTCTTCATGGAGATAGTTTCAAAGTCATTCTTCAATGCTTGCACCACACGATCCATTCCCACATAGAATGTACAGAGAACCTCTCAATTCTCCTTTACATTCTTCTTGATGTCAATTTTTCTACTTTGAGATTCCAAGATGGAATTGAGGATCATCAACAAGGCAAGACAATCTTTGGTGGGGACATCTCAATAACAAGAGAAGCACCCAAAGAGGTACTAAAGAAGTAGAACTTAAGGATAAATTCAAGGATTCAAAGTCATCCATATAAAGTAAACAACATGCTGATCTTGACAAAGAAATTCAAGAATCTATCATTAGAAGACATGTATACATCAAAAGACTTTGAAGACATGAAGAGGAGCAAGCCAATGAAAATGAAGGTACCACCCCTTAATCCTTAGAATCTTTAAAACACTTCCCTTGACTTAGCCAAACCCTACTCTTGACCTAAAACCTTTAATTTTTAGCCTTTGACCAAGTCAAACCACTTTCCTCAAATTTATGAACCCCTTTGACAAAATACAACCATCTGATGGAGAATTATCCCAAAACATGAACACAAGGGTTCCAAGTGAACCTAGACATGCACTAAGGAAGAGAAATATTTTTCAATTACAACAATATACTATACTCCTCCTTACTCATGAGTTTGAGAAACTCACCATCCATTAAATGGATGAAGAAGACCTCTCTAAATAATTGAAAGATAGTGTAGACTCTAAGTGAATTATCTTCCCTCCTCCTCCTATTTTACACCGATCTAAAGATTGATTTGGTCAAAAGAAATTTAACCCTTATCCTTAGATAATTAGAATCCCTTGAATGGACCAAGTCAACCACCCTCTACCTTGATATAGGTTCCTTATTTTCCAAACCATATCCACTATATCATAGGTACCTTGTATAGTTATAGATACTAATCTCAAGAAACATCAATAGGAACATCCTTGTTATCCCATTCCTTCTTTCTTTGAAGACCACCTATAGTTAGAATTTTAGGAGAGATCTATTGGAAGAATCTATCTTCTTATTTTACCTCAAGGCAAAGCCTTTGCATGAGTAAAATCATGCATTTATCAATATGAAGAATATCTCAACAAAGAAGACTATGATTAAGGTAATCGGCATGAAGACCCCTCAAGATAACAATCAGTATGAAGAAAGCTTCCAACAAGGAGGACTACGTCCCATTTATATAAAGCATTCACCACTAAAGATGAAGATTGAGATCCGGTTCGCTATCTACTGATGACTCTTTAAGATGATTATGAGGATAACCATGGCAAAGATCCTCAAGACCTCAGAACTACTACAAACATGAGAAGAACAGTAAAAACATATGAAGTCAAATCATGAAGAACCTCATAGAAGCTCAAACAATGAGTACTTCTTCCCCCCCCGAGATCAACATCTCTATAGCTTATGAAGAAAATCTGAGAAGCCCTATGTTCTTGACGAGAACGGGAAGCACAAAGTTAAGGCGTCTTCAAGACGACTCCAAAATGGTCAATCCCTACCTATGAGAACAAATTATCCGTGGTCAACGGAAAGTCCGTGAAAAGGATGGAAGCTCCCTCGACGATATCTGCATACTTCCACGGCTTCTTACGGCATGGATTCCTTCAAGAAAGACAAGGTGTCTCTACCTTGACCGACGAGGTGGAATGCGAGAAATGCACGTTCAGCTACACCGTGACTTACGACCTTAAACAAATGTGGATGAGTCTGACTTTTCCAACTTGTCCACGCTGCCGTAGAAGCCGGACTTCGACGTTCCTATGATAACTACAAGGAGGCGCGACTTCCAGAAATTTCCATGACGCTACTGGTATCATCGAGCGTGACAAAACTATGTTGCGAGCTCCGCGTCATTTGACGGTCAAAACCGGAAGAGAAGACGATGAGAGAAGGAGGAAAAGAAGAAGAAAAGGGCACGCGAGGCAAGAATTCCCTTGCGATCGTTCACGAAATCGTTGCGGCGGACTCTCTGCTCGTCTCCTACTCCTGATGACTCTGCCCACTGACCCGTTTAAAGAATCGCGTGAACACTGCTTCCTGTCTCTGTAATTCTCCCTACTTCAAGAGGAGAAGACACGATGTCTGTTGAGCTGTCTCAGCTCTACACGATTTCCCAGCATAGACTTACCTTGGAAGAAACGCACGAGTGTTTCAGCTGAAGTAACGCCCAAGCGTTACAGAAACACCAGGGCTGCTCGTGCGAGGCGTTACGGAAACTCCCTCTTCTTGTGTGATTTTCTGCCATATATAAAGGGCTCCTATGTATGAACCAAAACACCAAAATCAAAAAAGAATAGAGTTCTTCCTTCTTCTCTACATTCTTCTCTACATTCTGAATAGACTCTATTTCAGAAATAGCTAGAGGCTTCTCAAAGCCAACAAGTGGTATTAGAGCTAATGAATCCCCTGGGATCTATCATGGCAAAAGCAAGCACCTCCGGTGCCCATGGCGGAGAAATGACGAAGCCGATGCCATCTCTCAAGCACTCAAAGACTAACTACCGCATTTGGTCAATGTCCATGGAAGTCTACCTCGACTCTCATGATCTATGGCAAACTGTGATCAATGAAAACATCACCAAGAAGAAGGATCGTATGGCTCTCTCCGCAATCATCACCGGCATCCTAGAAGACATGCTAGGCATTCTCGATGCTAAGAAGACCACAAAAGAAAATTGGGAGATTCTACGGCAAATGAATCTTGGCGTTGACAGAGTGATTCAGTAATGCATACAAGGTCTCAAGAGAAACTTTGAGATGCTCACTATGGCCAAAATTGACTCCATAGCAGATTTCGTGATGAAATTCACACTTATC
Organism: Lemna minuta; assembly: GCA_024174645.1. Lineage (NCBI taxonomy): Eukaryota > Viridiplantae > Streptophyta > Magnoliopsida > Alismatales > Araceae > Lemna > Lemna minuta. The sequence continues at coordinate 14,979,926 of CM044103.1, forward strand.
ATCTCCAAATTACGAAATTTGGGAGAGGAAATGGATGAGAAGGAGGTCGTGCAGCGATTTTTGCGAGCAACACCATCAAAACTTGATGCTCTCACTCTCTCTCTTGAGCAATACGCCAATCTTGACAAGGTGAGCCTCGATGAGATTATTAGCTCTTTTATAGTTCATGAGCTGCGGCTCAAAGAAAGGGAATCGTGTGAAGAGGAACAAACCCTCCTAGCCAAGGTACTAAATAAGATGAAATTGACGAGTGAGGAGGAGTCCTCATCTCGTGGCCGAGGGCATCATAGCGGTCGTGGCAGAGGCAGGGGCCGAGGTCATGGCCGAGGACGTCATTCAGGGAATGAAGAGGAGAAAGAGAAGAAGACTTTTGACAAATCATCCATTCAGTGCTACAATTGTCAAAAGTATGGTCATTTTGCCTACGAGTGTAGGAATCCTAAAAGGGAACGAAAGGACCGGACTTATGTGGCAAAATCTGCTCCAACTTTGGCGCAAACTACACAATCACCTGCTCCGGCTGCTACGTCCTCCCTCCTCATGGCCATTGAAGAAGCTCGAAGTGATTTCTTGCTTCAAGGATCTGAGATTGATCATCACACTTCTGATCTGTGGTACCTTGACACAGGCGCCACAAACCACATGACTGGTCAACGAAATTTCTTCACTACTCTTGATGAATTAGCCGACAGTTTTGTGAAATTTGGGGATAATTCACGTGTTGAAATCAAAGGTCGTGGCAGTGTGGTAGTACTACGACAAGATGGACAGAGACTTTCATTTGGTAATGTTCTCTTTGTCCCAAAATTGTGTGCTAACATACTCAGTCTTGGGAGGGTAGATAAAGAAGGATGCAAGATGACTATGTTTGGAGGTCGGCTTACCATCCATGATCGGGATGGTGCTCTATTGGCCGAAGTCCATCTCACAGAAGGAAGATTTTACTAGCTTAAGCTCAAAGTTGAAGACAATTGTCTCCTCACAAAGGCAGATGATAAATCAAGTCGGCTATGCACCTCAGATATGGCCACTTGAACTATCATTTCTAGAAAAAGATGGCAACAAAAAAGTGGGTTGAAGAACTTCCTCCAATTACTCTCCCTACCCAACTCTGCCACAGATGTCTCGCAGGAAAGCAATCCAAGATACCATTTCCAAAAATGACAATTTTTAGAGCTAATGTGCCACTTGAGTTAGTGTTTGTAGACATTTGTGGTCCAATTAGCCCACCCACATTAGGGGGAAGCCAGTATTTCCTCCTAATTGTGGACGACCACTCGAGGCTAATGTGGGTGGCTATGATGAAGCTCAAGTCTCAAGCACTATCTCACTTTAAGAAGTTTAAGTTACTTGCTGAATCAGAGAAAGGGTCAAATATCCAGTGTCTTCGGACTGATAGAGGAGGTGAATTTAACTCTGATGAATTCACTTCATTTTGTGTGTCACATGGTATTAAACGACAGTTGACTGCCCCTTACTCTCCTCAAGAAAATGACGTGGTGGAAAGGAAGAACCAGACTATTATGTCCTTAGTCCGAAGCATGTTGAAAGAGAAGCAATTACCCCGTGAAATGTGGGGAGAAGTAGTAAGTACGGTTGTTTACCTACTTAATTGCTCCTCCACTCATAGTCTCCAAGGGTTGACACCATATGAGATTTGGACTGGCCGTAACCCTTCAATTGCCCACTTAAGGGATTTTCTATCCTTTGTGCATGTGAAGTGCACTAAGATGCCACAAAAGAAGCTCGAAGATCGCAACACTCCCTAGGTTTTCATAGGGTATGAAGTTGGCTCTAAGGCCTACCGCTGCTTTGACCCGATCAATGGGAGTGTGCATGTTAGCTGATAACATGCTCCATTAACATAATAAAACATGATTTTGGATGCATATTAAGGTATAAATGGTTTCATTTATATGCATGTTATCATACTTATGTGTATTTTTCTATCATTCTATGAAAAAAGTCATTATAATCTCAAAAATACTTTAAATTAGGGTTAAATATGATGATTTAAAAGACAAATAATTAATAACCCATCTTTACTTGAGATTATAAATGTTTTTAAAGTTAAAATAATGAGAGAAAATGTTTTATAAATATTTATCTATATTTTCTTAAGTTAAAATCCTTAAAAATAAATGTGTTTTTTTGAAATCAAATTTCAAACTCTCATTATTTATCAATTTTTATCTTTTAGAATGATAGATAATTAAATTTCGGATCAAATGAAAGAAATTTAGATTAATTTGGAGTTATATTAAAAGTTATGAATTTTATATTTCTAGGGATTTTTTCCGGATTTTTTTATTAATTTTACGATTTTTAAATATAAAAAACGATTTAAATAAAGGCAAAAAGGGAGGTTTGACGCACGGGACCCACGTGGATGTGACGTGGCACGCAAGGTCACGTGGCAGCGCCACGAGGGCCCACGTGGTGCCTACGTGGCATGATATTTATATTTACCTATATATATAGTTTATAATATGTATAGCCTTCCGTTTATCGAAAGGGATTATTAATCCCCTAAAAATGCCGCAGTTTATAAACCCGATATCTTCTCTTCATTTTCTCCGTGTGAGACTAAGTTCCACGGAGTTTATTTTGGATGCAAGTGACCTGGCTGAAATCGAGGCGTTGGATCGCTATCAGAGCGCGCCGATCGAGTGCACCCGTGCTTTAAATAAAGGCGTTATAACGGTCGTGATTGAATCTTGCGGGGAGAATCGTGATCGTCGAATCACGATCCAACGGCGACAAAATGACGTGTTTTATAACGGCCATCTGCGTAGATCATCCAAACCATCCATCAAGATCAGACGGCTGGGACTTTTTTGAAACGGTCCACGATGGACCGTTTCATCGTAACCGTTGATCATTTCGATCAGACGGTTACACCCAAATTTCCTATAAAACGATGTGTTCTTCTGAATTGTAAAGCATTCGAGTTGGAAATCAAGAAATTGATCTATCTCGACACCTCCCCTCTCGTTTCTCTCAATCCCATCGTCTTCTACACTCAATTCCGCACCTCCGGAGCATTTGAGACTGAGATTTGGCCGTGTAGATCGGTAGAAATCAACGCTTGAACTTACGAACGTGTTCTTCGGTATTTTTGTTAATTAATCGGGTTAATTGAGTTAATCTGATCACTAATCATGGTTAGTGGACGCAGTTTTTACTAATATTTCGGCCATTTATGTTTGATTTCAATTTAGATTATGATTCAAGGTTTAATTTCGTTGAATTTTCGATAAAATCGCGATTTCTTTGTTCGAAATTTTCTCTCCACTTCGATCTTCAATTTCTCCATGAAATCAAAACCAAATTCGATGATTCTTAATTTTGAGGAATCGATTTGAAGTTCTCTTTCATAATTTACCACTCAATTTCTATCATCAATTCATCATCCGATTTGATCAATTTTTAAGAATACATCAAGAATTTCCTTATTTCCCTATGGATTCGACCCTTATTTACCATTATACCCTTCAATTCGATACATTTTCATCAAATTGGTAAGTTCGGAAATATTTTTGACACGAGACCGTGTGAAATCAACGACCTCGTAGTCTCGTCTCGTCATTAGCCGAGATGTTGTTTTTGAAGAAGATGGACAGTGCAATTGGAAAAGGAAGGGTGAGCACGTTCCGGATCTTACCTTTTTCCCTATGATTTCTTCTAATCAAGAAGAAGGATATCAAAGCTACTCTGAAGAGAAAGACGAAGATAGTGAAGTGGAGTTACCTGAGCCCACTTTTGTCACCCCTTCAGAGTCTAAGCAAAGTGAACCTACAAGGGTAAAGACAATTGCACAATTGTATGAGGAGACCAGCCCAATTCCTCCACCCATAGACAAGTGCATGGTTTCTACTGATGAGCCCATGAGTTATGAAGAAGCTTCCCATGAGGAGGCATGGAAGAAACCATTGTAGAGGAGATGCAAGCCATAGATCAAAGCAACACTTGGGAGCTAGTACCACCTCCGATCAGATGCAAGCCGATTGGACTCAAATGGATATTTAAACTTAAAAGAAGCTCAGATGGAGATGTAGTGAGGTACAAAGCAAGATTAGTTGTCAAAGGCTACTCTCAGATGGAGATGTAGTGATCTGGTGGACCGAGATCCACTAGATGAACCCGCATCGATTAACACGGCTTGATCCGATGCATCATGCTCCGCCACGTCGCATGCAAATCAAGAGAGGAACTTAGTCCCACACGGAAAAAATACAACAAAAATCTCAGGTATATAAGGTGGAACACATTTAAGCGTTTGTGTCGCCCACTAGGCCAAGTAGGCCCACCCCTAACCCGCCTATTGGGCCTACTAAATCTGTGGGCCCAACACACTTAGCCTTAATGATCGGTCGTGACCCCTAGGCACCCACGTGGGCCCGCATGGTCCGTGTGGGTTCCCGTGGTGCCGCCACATGTCTTCGTCATGCCACATCAGCTCGCACGGGTCCAGCGCATTAAAAACCCCTTTTCGTGATTTTTTAGCTTTTTAAATTCCAAAAAATACCTGAAAAATCAAAAATAAAATCCAAAAAAATCTATAAATTTCATAAATTCATAACTTGATTTCTAGGACTCTTTTTTGCCTCAAATGTTCTCCATTGGATCACAAATTAAGTCTTTTTTAATCCATGCCCCTGAAATATAAATTTTAAGAAGAAAATAGGATGAATTCAAAGTAATATTAAGCCAATCCCTTTGGAGTTCTATTTTGATTCTTCTCATCATTCTCTTCCTCTAATTTCTTCTTTTATTCATCCACTAAAGCCAAAATAAAATCAAGGAAAATGGTTGATTTCAATTGTTTGACCTTGCAAAAAGGTCAAACATCAATAAAACACATAAGTAACCCTAAATAACACAAAAATATGGACTTTAGTAAAATGGCATATCAATGGAGAAAATTCATAAAACTATGATAACATGCATCATAATTACATAAGATAAGCATGAATATTAGTTCAATATGATAAGAATTCAAGTTAAATATGCATGTTATCAGCTGCGAATGTGGAACATTCTTTTGATTGGTACCATAAGTCAGAGAAGGATATGTCTGCTTAGGATTCCACTTGGATCCAATGCGCTAAGATGATATATTATAATAAGCATGATTGTTATAATAATTTAGATATGCGCGTAGGTTGTTTGGTCTACTTTGTTGCTCAGCCCTACTTAAGTGTTCAATCATTGCCAATACTTGCCCTTACCTTGTTCTACTATGACTAGACAATTTAGCTTGACATGATCAAGCCTTGAGCAATGAGCAAATTGTGACACATCTTACAGAATCATAGGTATGAGTCCCTCGAACCATTTCAGATATTAAGGCAGTATAGCAGTAGGTTTTAAACCTTTGCCATATTCTCAATTCTATCTAGGAGAATACCTATTTCTATTAACTTCACATTGATCATCTATCATTTTGGCATAGAACCTCTCTCGAATAGTTTTTCTACAATATGATGGTTATTCTTAGCTACTATTTCTATTAACTCAATCTTATGGTCCTAGTAATTGCTCAAGAAGGTGTTGCCACTAGCTAAATCTAATAAATATCTATCTTGTGGTCCTAACCCATCATAAAAGATTTGACTCACAAATGGCTATCGTAATGGATTGGTTTTCCTTACAGAGTAATACTTTCTCCATTTCAGCCCATGAAGTGAACTTTTTTCCTAACTTCAAAAACTAATCTTTTGCTCTATCTCTAGGTGAAGCAAGAAAGAGTTCCATTTTAATTATATTTTTAGGGATGCTATGTACTTGGTGAATCTCACACACTTGTCTATGCTCCCCTACATGTCGATAAGGATTCTTGGAAGGCTTACCACGGAAGATAGGCAAAATACTCATGACATGAGAATATATCCTAAAAATTTGCACCTCGATGAAGGGGCACATGTTCACAGATGACAAGTCTCTAGAGTATAGGTTGTTAGCGTTAAGTCTTTTGATGTAGATACTTATCTTGAATTGATGTTTCAGCATGATTAGTTAAATTGCTTAATTTCATACATTTATTTAAATCCAAATTGTTTATTATTTTATTTCATGTTATTTTGGACTAACCCTATTAAAGTGTTTGAGGACTCATACATTGTCTTATATTTTGCAGGCATAAGGGCAATTCAGATTAATTCTTTATGTATATCATTAATTCGTATTAATGTTGCACGCACTGTCAATTTATTTTTATATATCACCATTAAAGAAATCTGTTGGTTATTAGTCACAAACTAATTTCATTGGATGCCATCTAAGATCATTGGTAGACCAGTTACTACTTAGGATATTCATGCATACTTATACCTTCATGCACATACTATATATTATAATTAACTAGATATATTAGAAATATCCTAATAGAGGTCATTTAAGATTTTTTTCCCTAATTCAAGTCTTGTGGGGGGGGTTAGGATATAAGGGAGGCTATCAAAAATTTAAGATTGCTTTAATTTTTCTCACTTTGCAAAAATAGAGTGTTGTTCTTCCTTCTCAGGCACCGAGGTCTTCAAAGGCTACACATTTCTAAAAGATCTCTACGAATAGTGGAAACGGGGCTCAATCAATGATTCATTCTTTCTAAAGCTTCTAACACAACTCACAATCAAGCTCACGATGTTTTATAAGTCATTTCGATCATCCTTATCTCTTCAATCAACGCATTTCTAGACCATACAAGTTTATCCATATTTTTTCACGATTTTTGACATCAATCTCATCCTTGTCTAGATTTCTATTTATTCATTGGTTTACATTCTAGTTTCTATCAACATTACGATTTTTTGACATTAGTTACCATTTCATCCTCACATCATTGCAGATCTTAATCTTTGTCAATATATTGTCAAATAACATTGTTCTGCATAATACTTTCAGTTATACTCTAATGTGATTAGATACTACATTGATTAGATCATTTCTACTTTTATTCTCTGTTAAATTTGTGTAGTGATCATTTTCTGAGTTCTTCGTGATTAGATAATTTACATTTTTATTCTTTGTTAAATTTCTATAATGATCATTTTCTAAGTTCTTCGTGATTAGATAATTTTTGTTTTTATTTTTTGTCAAATTTCTACAGTGATCATTTTCTGAGTTCTTTTGCGATTAAATAACTTATATTTTTATTCTCTGTTAAATTTCTACAGTGATCATTTTCTGAGTTCTTTAGTGATTAGGTAATTTACATTTTTATTCTCTATTTAATTTCTACACTAATCGTTTTTTGAGTTCTTTCATGATTGGATAATTTTTAGTCATATTCTTTGTTATATTTTTCCGTGATTATATTATGTTAGATTCTACAGTGATTAAATACTCTATTGCCATATTTTGTGTTATATTAAACTATTTGTCCATCATAGCAGAAAGTGACAAACAACTCATTTCACTCTATTGATTTATCAATCTAGTAGTTTTTGAGGTCTACCGTGATTACATACTAATACATTCATTCATCATAGTAGAAAAGTTATTGCAATTCATCTCATTCATATATCTCACTACATTAAGATATATTGCCTAAGTATTGAGATTGTTGGTTATTGTTGAGGAAGAAGTTAACCCTCAAGAGATCAAGGTCAACAGTTAACCCTTAGAAGTTAAAGTCACCCCTACGGTAAAGGTCAAAACCTTTAGGTCAAATCTCATTCCCTAAGGTCAAAGTCAACCACAGTCAATCAAAGTCAACCTAATCAAACAAAGTCAAATATTATCATTCAAAGTCAACCCCATCAGTCAAAGATTACCCCTATTAGTCAGAAGTCAACTCATTTAGACAAACTCAATTATACTCAATCAAAGTCAACCCTATCAGTCAAAGTCAACCATTTCAATGAGAGTCAACCCTATTAGTCAAAGTCAACCATTCTCAGTTAGAGTCAATCCAATTAGACAAAGTCAACCATACTCAGTCAAAGTGGTGCGTACGACCCCCGTCGCCACCAAGGCACGACACCACGGCGCCGGAGGAACCGACACCCACGCGGGTCCAGTTCCCACGACATGCGAAGACGAAGAATGCTGAATTTCGCTACACCACTTGAGGACTTCATCTCAACACACTCTGAGCTCGTGCACGTGGACTTATATTTCCGTTGCTTAAGAACTTTTTGGACCGCACGTGTTTTAGTGGATCCGCATTTATCTCTCTCTCCATATGGGTTTCTTAGTGGACTCTCCCTTTCTAGACCCACTTAAGAAGCCCACTCTTTGTGGACCTTTTTATTCTATTTTATGTTGGGCTATTTCGTTTGTGGGCCTCAAGTGGGCCCTTTCCCCTCTTGGCCCACCTTAGGCTCTAAAGAGGGGAAGGGCCCCTCACAAACCCTAGCCGTCCTTTGAGAAAGAAAAGGAGAGATCTCCCTCTTGAGTGATCACTCATGGAAGCTTGAGGAAGGAGACCAACTGCCACGGCCACCACCGCCGCCGCCGCTGCATGCCTACGTGCCCCTACCATGTCTCCTTGCCGCTTTCCCACGGACGTCGCTGCAACACCGCCCCTGCGGCCACCGCCGCCACCACCGCCCTTGCCGCTCCTACCTTCAGCTGTCGCCGCCGCTCAAGACCATCGATGCCAACCCCACTTCCCCGCCACCCTCCCTCCATCGCACCACCGACGCCCGCCTGGTTGCGCCATGTGCCTGCTCCAAGCCGCTACCTATTGCGTCCCTTTCACAGCCCCCCCCCCCTTGGACTCCCCAGAGCACCAACAACGTTTGATCCGGCCTGTTCTCAGCTGACCACCCGTGCAGCGTACGAATGGCCCTCCCTCATCACGACCAACCGGGCTCACGCCCCGCAGGTTAGGCACACATCCCCTTCCTTTTACTTTGAAGTTATTTTACTTCCTTCAGTACTCCACCGCCATCAAGACCTAGACTAGGTTTGACAGTAGGGTGATACGAGCAGATTGAGACTATGCTCTGACCTGTCTAGGTGATCGTTGAGCTACCCTTGATGACCTAAGGCCCAACGTTCACGTGGACATGAGCCTGGAGGTTTCCTCGATTGACTCTACTCGGTACACCCCTAGAGTTTCGACGAAGACGTGCAAGGAGGCCGCCTGATTCGTATTTATTGAGTGAGCATCTTCATTATAGTAGACTGCACTAGGTCTTTCACCCCCTAGATTCCCTTTAGTGTTAGCTGCACTGTATGGGTTTACCCGCTGTTTGGCATCACAAAATCAACCCTATTAGTCAAAGTCAACTATTCTTAGTTAGAGACAACTCGATTAGTCAAAGTCAACTATTCTAAGCTAGAGTCAAACCTATTAGTCAAAACTTGTACAAACATTGTCCTTCACCCTTTGGTGGGGTGGGAGGATTAGGTTTTGAGGCAACGGCCCTTAGGACTAGAGTAAGGGACATGAGATCCCCCAACCAATATAAAATATTTGTGCATTGTGAGGAGAAGCGTAGAGCAGAAAACAATGAATTTACTACTAACTAATTCATCCCCCCTTTTAGTTAGTGTCACCACCGTATCGATACTTTCATAGGTCTGGCACAGTCACTAAGGCACTTCCTAGCATTTTCCTTGTCATTTTGGGCCATATCAATTGGTTCTACAATTGTAGAAGAGATAGAAGATGAGGGTGAATGTGATGAGCCATCAAATAGATCTACATGTAAAGGGTTATTCCTTATTCTCCAGGTGGGCTATCGTCTCATGAAAAGTTGGACATAATATATCTATATATATATAATATTTATCAAATAATGACAAAAGATCATTCTTGACATCAATATCCGTGACAGTTACGCCCTCTAAATACAATGTGATCAAGCAACCATCAGTAATCTTTAAAAAATGGAGAATCACTTGCTCACATCTAATTAAAGATCCAAAAAATGAATTTCTACTTTGGAATCCTCAAATAAGGATCAATACAAGTTGAAATCAGATAAGAAATAAAATGAAAAATCCAAGTTTACTGAATCAAAATTATCAATATCTCAAGGTCAAACATCTAACTCCCTGGCAACAGCACTATTTGAAAAAGTGTAACAGCGGTCATTGAAGGCACACATCCTCATGTGAAAATTAAACCCAAAATCACCTAAAATGTGGATTATTTGAGTTTAATTTAGTATAGAAGTGAGTAAGGATTGAATCCATATAGAATTAGAGTGTGTTCTTCACATGATAAGTATGGTTGATTCTATGGCCATCGATATAGAGACACCAAGGATAGATAGTGGATGGTCATTAGTGAAAGAGTTCACTGAATTGATCTATCTGAATGCCTAAATGGTATTAGATCTAACTATCAATTGACTTGATTCATGTCTTAGTTGTGTACATGGTCCATTGACTTGAGATACAAAAGATATCTTGAGGATGGATGATTGTGCTTTGACTATAACTTTTGAATCCATGGCCACGGGATCTCCAAAACGTCATAGATTAGATTTGACAAGAAGTTATTGAAGGTGATTAAGTGGTCAAGATGGGATCATTTGTGCTTGCTATAAGAGGAGATTGACTCAAAGAATGACATGCAGTCAAATCTTTAGACAAGGTAGTAGAAATCTTAGAGAAGTTGTTTTCAATGATTTCCTACTCGCAACAATACTAAATTGAGTGACTAATTAGGGTTTGATAGTTAACCATACCCTAAGTCATTCTTTAGTCTTGTGTAGATGAAAGATTATACATACACGATAACCGATGACAACAAGGTCTCATGAAGTAGTTTTGATACACTCTCTATCTCTCATAGCACATGTGTAGCTTGGCACCCACTAGGATGGCAACTAAACTGGTCGATTGAATTAAATCAATCCTTAGTCATATAATCTGTATTTTGATATAGATATTGGATAAGGAAGAGCACTAAGTGTTATTGGGTTGATATAGCCATTAACTTTCAAGATATATGAACCTAGAGGGTCACACCTATAAGGTCAATGGGTGTTGTTGGATATAGACATAAATATAAGTGTTTTGTGAAAAGTGCACATTCCCCGAGTCGATAAATAGGAAGAAAAACCACAACAAAGATGTTCATGCGAAACTGGTGGAAAACTCTCCCCTCTCTTCTATTCCTCTCATGGTGACGAGTGTTCTAGAGGAGATCAAATCGTCTAGTAATCATGTGGATACCCTTAATGTTTGGATGCTTAAATGGCCCAAAGAACTCCTTTCAAATGATCCCTATAAGTATGAATTTTATTTTATATTAGATAATAGGATCATCTATTCTTGATACTTGAACTTTGTTAAATTTTTGAGTCACCATCTTTCACTGGAATTAATGTTTGATAAAAAAATTAGAGAGTTTGTCAAGCCTCGGCTCCCAACACTATTCTTTCTAAATAATTTGATGTCCTTCTTAAATATCTCACAAATAGGAATTTTTAGAACACATGTTTAAGGACTTATGATCATTATATAATGATCTTATCATAATATACTTTGTCATTACACATGCTCATGGACTTTATTACAAATATCATACAAGAATGACAAGGAATAAGAGTTCATTTCAATAAATATAAATAAAAGATGAAAGTGGGATTAACTTTCACGCCACATAATATCCATCACTATCAACACTCAATTGTTCACTCAAGTTAGTAATAATACATGGAGGAAATCATCAAGAACACCTTCATCCATCCATAAAATGTCTTCGATATCTCAAGTTAATCAACCACATACACAACTTTGACATGAACCAATCTCCCTAATGTCAATGGATAATGGGTCATATCGAGCATCTCTATCCATTTATACCTTAAGTTGTCTACATGTAGACAAAGGGTCAAGTGGATGAGGTAAAAGAATGTGTGGTAGGTGAGAGTCAAAAGCAGGGCTACTTGATGGGGTCATATAACGTGTGGGTCTACTTAGCGGAACCCTATTAAGATTTAGGGCAAGGCAAGTAGGTGTGACATGTCAGTCCTATAAATGAATGTAGGACAATGTGGGCTAGCAAGTGGAGAGGGCCTAGTGAGTGGAGGAGAGCTAGTGAAAGGAAAGGAATCAAGTTGGAGAGGGAGAGATAGTGTGAAAGGGAGATCTGGTGGAGGGTGAGGGTCTACCGTTTATGGGAAGATAATACATAGATAATGTATTCTTGATGATTTCCTACTCGCATGAATACTAAATTGAGTGATCAATTAAATTTTGATAATTAACTATACCTTAACTTATTTACGAGTCTCACTCGGATGAAGAATTATACATACATGCTAACCAATGACGGCAAGGTTTTACTAAGGAGTAATGATATAATTTCATATCTAATAGAGCACGTGGTGGAGCTTATCACGCGTGGGGCTGAAAACTAAAACTATTGATATGATTAAATTAATCCTCGATCATTTTCTATATGTTGGTATAATTAATTGACAAATCAAGAGTCAAAAAAATTACAAAACTCACCAATTTAAAGAAATTAACACAAATTAATGACTATAGTGGTGAATAAGGGTCGAATCCACAAAGAATTAGGGTAATTTCTGATGATCTTATTGAATTTGATCAAATCGGACAATGAAATGTATATAGAAATCAGGGAGACTCGAAGAAGAATCCACGGAATCAAAAATCACTGAATTTGGATCAAGATTTGCAGAGAAATCATCGAATGAACAAGAGAGAAATTTCTGAAAGTAAAACTCACAAAAAATAGAAATTAAAATTGAAATTAACTCAAATTATGATTTGAAAATGAAATCTAAATCTATATCAAGAAAGATTAGGATAAAACACGATCCCTAACCTAAGATTGCACTCGAATTGATTCAATTATTCGCTGGATTCAAGGCTTTTCATCAAAATTTAGAAAACGAGATTGTTGATGTTCAAGCATGATTTCTTCCTACTCTCTCAATGAAATCTCACTTTCAAACACTCTGTGGACATGGAAATGAGTCTAGAAGCAATAGGAAGCAAGACATTCAAGGGATTTGGTGTCTAAACAGTTTGATTTACTCGAATTGCACTGAAATGCTTTACAATGTCGAATAACACCTCTATTTATAGGATGAATTGGGTGTAACCGTTCAATCGTCAATAAATCTTCTATCAATGGCTTTGATGAAATGCACGATTGTGAATCGTTACAATGAAGTCGTGGCCATTGGATCGTAAATGGCCCGCTAAGATTTCGCCACGTCACGCGCGTTATAAGTAACGCATCAAACGCCCACCGTTCAATCGTGCTCGAACGCTCAAATGTGTTTCCATCAGTTTTAATCTCAACTGTTATAAATCCTCAGATTAATGGCTGAGATTAAATCATTTTACAAATAATTCACCGACGAATACAAATGCGCAACATACCCCCGCCTTAATTAACGATCAATGCTCATGATATGATGTTTGATAAGATGCTCCACATTGTGCCACATCACCTGCGCACTTAAAAAATTGATTTTAAATTAGAAAATTTAATTTTTAATTCAAAAAAATCCCAAAAAAATGATTAAAAATTTAGAAAAGTTCAAGAAAAATCTCAAAAATATCCCTAAAAATTAGAAAATTCTTAACTTTCAAAATATAACTTCAAATTAATCCAAATTTGTTTCATTGGATCAGAAATTGAATTATCTATTATTATAAAGAATCCAATTTAATAAATAAAAAGTGATTTAATTTATATTTCAAAAATACACTCATTTCTTTTAGATTTTAAAATTTATAAAATTATATGAGTGTATATAACATGATTTCTCTTTTTATTTAACATTAAAAATTAATTATAATCTCAAGTAAAGATGGTTTATGAAATTATTTATCCTAATTCATCATAATTAACCCTAAATTAATGTATTTTGAGATTATAATGACTTTTTCATAGAATGATAGATAAATACTCAAAAATATGATACCATGCATTCGAATGGAATGTTTTATGCCTTAATATGAATTAGTAGTCATGTATTATCATGTCTAATTAGCATGTTATTAGTGGGGCTGACAACTAAAATTATTTATTGGATAAATCAATCCACGATCATTTTCTATAAATTGGCATAATTAATTGATAAGGAAGACCAATAAGTTTTATTTGGTAGATGTAGTCATTAACAAGTAAGATATATCGACCTAGAAGTTCACACACAAAAGGTCAATGGGCGTTGGTGGATATAGACATAAATATAAGAGTTTTGTAGAAATTTGACAATCCAAGATTCTATAAATAGAGGGAAAACTCACATAACAAAGGTGCCCATGAACTCCTTTAGATGATCTGTGTAAGTATGAATTTTTTTATACACTAAATGATAAGATAATCTAGAATAAATGATGGGATTATCTACTCTTGGTGCTTCAACTTCATTGAATGTTCGATTAAAGGTCTTCCACTCCATTTGATATTATTATCAAAAATTTGGAAAGCTTGTCAAGCCTCAAATCCCAGCAAACTATTGAACATTTCCCAAATCATTCATGAGTCTCTTGTAGTTGAAAGATTATATGTACATGATAGCGGATTATAGCAAGGTTTTATGTTAGAGTTCTTATACACTTGATATCTCCTAAAGCACATATTATAACTTGGCATCCAAGGGGCTGGAAATTCAATTGATTGATTTAGTTAAATTGATCCTTGGAGTAATTAATAGGGTAATTAACTAATAACATTTGGTACATAGAGTTATTAACTAGCGACATATATACACCTAGAGGGTTGACAATGCAAAAACATAAGTTACATTAATATATCATTTTATCATATTTAAGTGCTAATAAAGACTATAACAATGAGAATATGTATTTCTATAGGGCTGAATGTGATGAAAATATAACTGTCTTATCATGCATTTTTTTTTATATTTTGATTATATTACAACACTAACCCCACTTGACTTCTTTGAAATCAAATAGTCAAATTCTCACTTTTTATGAGTTATGTGAATACAATGACTTAAGTGAAATGATGGATATTATGTGGCCTACAAGCCAATCACATTTTCATGTATCTTATTAATGTTCATTGAAATGATATTTATTCATTGTCATTCTTTTGTGATGTTTGCAATGAAGTCCATGAGCACATGCAATGACTGTCTTTAAACATATGTTCTAAACATTCCTATTCGTGGGATATTCAAGAAAGACATCGAATTATCTGGAAAGAATAACACTATCTAATCCATCTCATATGGTGAGTATGGCTGATCCTATAGCCATCGGTGTGGAGACACTAAGGATCGATAGTGGGTGCTCTTTAGAGAAAGAGTTCATTGAATTGATCCATATGAATCCCTGAATGGTATTATACCTAACTGTCAATCAGGTTGATTCATGTCATAGTTATGTATGTGGTCCTTTGACTTGAGACACCAAAGACATCTTGTGGATGGATGATCGTGTTTTGATTAGGACTTATGAATCCCTAGCCACGGGATATCTAAAACGTCATATATTGGATATGACATGAAGTTTACGAAGATGATTGTGTGATCAAGATGGGATCTTTCACCCTCGGTATTTGAGGATATTGACTCAAAGGAATGAGATGCGATGAAATCCTTGGCCAAGGTAGTAGAAATATCGAAGAAGGAGTCCTCGATGATTTCTACACGCATCAGTACTAACTTGAGTGACCGATTAGGGTTTGACAGTTGACCATACCCTAAGTCATTCGTGAGTCTAATGTGGATGAAGGATTATACATACATAGTAATCGATGAGGGAAAGGTTCCATGAGTGAGTTCTTATATAGTCCATATCTCCTAGTGTACGTGGTGCAGCTTGGCACCCAACGGGCTGGCAACTCAACCTATCGATTGGGTTAAATCGATCCTTGATTAATTAATCTATCTGTGGATGTGGATAATTAATTAACGTTGACCAATAAGGTATTATTTGGTCTATAGATTTATTAACTAGTGAGATATATGGACCTAGAGGGTCACACACATAAGGTTTATGGATGTTAGTGGATATCGACATAATTATGAGGGTTTTATAAAAAAATCTCATTACAAATGTCTATAAATAGGGAGAGAACGACCACAACTAAAGGTGCCCATGCAAGCCTTGTGGGAATTCTCTCCTTTCTTCTCTTTCTCTCTGGGTAAGGAGCTTTGAAGAGGAGATCTAACCATCTGGAGACCGTGTGGATACTGCTAGAGGCTAGACACTTGAATAGCTTCTAGAACTCCTTCAAGGAAACATGTAAGTATGTTTTCTCATACATATTAGATGATAGGATCATCTGTTCTTGGTGCCTCAATGTTTTGAATATCCGATTCAATAAATTCCGTTGCATTTGATGGTTTGATCAAAATTTCGTAAAGTTATCGACCTCAGAACCCATCATGAAGTATACTGAGAGCATGTAAAGAAATTATCTAGAAAAAGAGGGAAAAAATGGGTCATCCACCTTTTTGGGAGGTTAACTAACGGTTTCTAACTTTTTAGGAGGATAATCAAGCCTTGCCACCTTTCTAAGACGTTTTCTAAATCATTACATCTTTTTAGAGGGTTGGTCTAACCTTCTACCTCTTTAAGAAGATGTTCAAGCTCTTTCACCTTTTTCAGAGCTTGGTCAAACCTTTCCACCTTTTAGGAGGTTAAACAAACCTTTAGACCTTTTTAGGAGGTTTGACAAACCTTTATACCTTTCTAAGAAGTTGGTCTATCATATTTTTAGATGGGGTTAATCCATTCCACCTTTTTAGGAGACTAGTCACTCCTTTTTTTTGGAAGTCAATGATAGTCAAAGTGATTCTTTACAAGGCAAAGGCGATCAAAGGCATTATTAAAGTTTCAAAGAGGTAAAAAAATTTCTCTTTATTTATTATCAAACACTTTAGATCTTCCTTAGTTTTTATGAAGAATCCATATTTATCGGAGGACAAAGGAGTAATCCTACCTCCTTAGATAAGTGGTAAGGTTATAACCTTTTAGAGAGTGGTCACTCCATTTCCTTAGGAGGTGGTTTTCGGGCCAACCTCTTTAGGAGGGACCCTCTCACCTCCTTAGGAGGTAGTTATGGTCATCACCTATAGATACAATCTCCACCATTCATTTTGTGACACTTAAAAAGACTAAATCTCTACCATACATCTAAGAGAACCTCTAAATCTAGCGTATAAAAGAACCTTCTTCTTATTTTTTGTCATTTTTTAGCTCTCTCTTAGCATCAGGGTACCAAAAAGAATAGTAGAGGCTTAGGCCTAAGATTGATATTATTTGGTATTCATTTTTTGTGTGGAGGCAAAATCAAGTAGAGGATCAAGATCTTAATGAGTTTAATATCACTCGGCGTAGGATTGGCATGAAATATAGGGTTTGTATGAGGATTTGGATATATTTCTTGTTTTTAATCTCCTTCATGAATAGTGTAATCCCTGTTTCTATTTTTTTATTTTATATTTCTTTTTTTCTCTTTTATTCAAGCAATCTCTCATCATTACTTGATTTCCAATTACCTAATTTCTTGATTTTTTACCATTCTTTCAAAATCTTCTATTTCATTGCTCTCATCTCTCTATTCTATCATTATATTATCAATCTTTTTCTCATTATTTCTTATAGAATATAGATAGAAATCTAGTTTTAATTTCTTTCACATCATATTCTATTCTTCATCCTTCCATGTTTCTCCGAAATCCCTTGTACCATTTGTTTCCCTATAATACTATCTTTGCTCCCTAAAAACCATTGATCTCATTACCTAGGCTCCCTAAGGATTAGACCATTACATTACCATTATAGAAAGTGAGGAATTATAAATATTTTTGCATGAAATATATTTAAAAAACAACTAAAAATACACTAAAATCTAGATTATGAAGGGTCACACTCATAAGGAAATATGCATATTGAGGGACATAGATATAATTGTAAGGGTTTTCATGAGAAGTTTATATGCCCAATGTCAATAAATAAGAGAGAACTACCACAACTCAAGATGCTTATGTAAAAATTGTGAAAGCTCTCTCTTTTTCTCTCTCTCTTGAGGTGAGGGTCGTTGAAGAGGAGATAGTGATGTCCGATGATCATGTGGATATTGCTAGAGGTTGATATATGAATAACTGTGAGATCTCCTTCAATGATCCTTGAAGGATTGTAATCTATATTAGATGGTAGGATTATCAGTTCTTAGTGTCTCGTTGTTTTGAATGTTCACTTCAATGTCCTTTAATCTATTTGAAGTTTTGATCAAAATTTTGAAAGCCTAGTATTGTGATAGCTTTCACAATACCTACCATTATTTGTAACTATTAGTGGTTGGGCAGACATGAAATGTAGTCCTAAATTGCTGGACATATCAAGAAGCATCATCTAGGCCTAGTCAAGCTTATTGAAACTATGTTATCATCTAAGCATTTTAAACCCCTCATTTGAACTTTTGGTGTGGACCATCTCTACTCCAACCACACAAATCATATCTGGCTCTTTTTTACAAGAACTTATACTCTATAATTTCTTGTTGAGGGACCCTGACGAAGCATTTTATGCGGTCGTTAAAACACACAAATGTCGGTCAAACAAAATTTATAATTCCGAACTCACAATAACAAAGATATAAAATCAAGTAAAGTGTAAGTATCGGGTCGATCCACAGATAACACGGTTGACTTTTATCGTAGAGTTGACTTGGTCAAACTTAGGTTTCATAAAAGATTTCATTTACATGCATGTTATCATACTTATATGTATTTTTCTATTATTATATGAAAAAGTCATTATAATCTCAAAATACTTTAATTTAGGGTTAATTTTGATAAATTAGAATTTAATAATTTGATAACCCATCTTCTTTCTTGAGATTATAAGTTTTTTTAAATTAAAATAACAAGAGAAATCATTTTTACAAACATTTATTTCATTTTCTAAAGTTTAAAATCTTAATAAATGAATTTATTTTTGAAATAATAATTTCAACTCTTATTATTTATTAAATTTGACTTTTTAGAATAATAGATGATTAAATTTCGGATCAAATGAAAGAAATTTGGATTAATTTGGAGTTATATTTTAAAAGTTATGAATTTTCTAATTTTTAGGATTTTTTTCAGATTTTTCTTATTTATTTTACGATTTTTAATGTTAAAAATAAGATTTAAAAATGCAAAAATAGTTTATATTTTTGCGCGGGACCCACGTGGATGCAACGTGGCACTCCGGGCCACATGGCAGCGCCAAGCGGGGCCCACGCGGCGCCTACGCGGCGTTATATATATTTATTATTATTATATAGTATATAAAGGGTCTTCAGCCTTCCGTATATCGGAAGGGTTTTCAACCTTTATAAACCGTCGGTTGTTATAAACCCGACGGTCTTCTTTATTTTATCCCGTGTGGGACTAATCCACGCGATATATTAAAATGCAGGTGACGTGGCGCGACAAGGAGCGCCGGATCAAACGAACGATCGATCAACGTGCGTCGATCGAATGGACGCGCGTCCACTGGATGATCATTAAGCATGTGCGCAATTTAAAGAGTTATAACAGTCGTGATTAAGTCTGGCAGGGAGCATCGCGATCGTCGGATCGTTTTGAGAACTCATCTGGACCATTGATCAAGATCGGACGGCCACGACTTATTTGAAACGGTCCACGATGGACCGTTCCATCGTAGCCGTCGATCGTTTTGATCAGACGATTACGATCAAAAGCCCTATAAAAAGACATGTTCTTCAACATTTGTAAGCATCCGAGTTGAGAATTCAATCTAATTGAGCTGTCTAGACACCTTCTCTCTCATTTCTCTTGATTCCATCCTCTTCCTCTCTCATTTCCGCATCCACGAAGGATTTGAAGTCAAGATTTGATGGAGAACCGAAGGAGAAATCGCCACTTGAATGTCACGCTCGCGTTCTTCGTGTTTTCGGTGATTGAGAGGCTTAATCACGATAATCCGATCGCCATCGTGGGTTAGTGGAAATAGTTTTTGCTTCCTAATCTGTCAATTAGGTTTAATTTTTGTTTAGATTAGGATTTAGAGTTTAATTTTCTTCCATCGAATTTTCTCTCCACTTCGAATTCCGATTTCTCCGCGAAATCAAGTCCAAATTCGATGATTCTTGATTCCGTGGAATTGATTTGAAGTCCTCTTTCATAATTTATCATTTTTCCTAATTTCTACCATCAATTTCTTGTCCGATTTGATCAATTTCGAAGATTACATCAAGAAATTCCTTATTTCCCTGTAGATTTGACCCTTATTTACCATTATACCCTTGAATTCAATACATTTTCATTAAATTAATAAGTTTGGAATTATTTTTGACGCGATACCGTGTAAAATCAATGACCTCGCGGTCTCGTCTCGTCACCAAGAAATGTCAAAAGTCAAGGTCTAAGCATTGACTTTGACCAATAGTTTACTTTCTGTAAAATCAGAGAACCAAAGATGTGAGAAGATTACTAAAATTATATGTTTAGAAACTAGAGAGAAAATGGAATTTATTGATATAAAATTTATGATTTTTGATAAGAATTGGATTTATTATGAATTATTGAAAATCAAAGATCAGAAAAATTCTGAAATAAATACTTTGGCGAAAATCTTCAAATTGACAATCCAAATGATATCCAAATCTTGAAATTGATATATCAATAGAAAGCTAACAACCAAAGGATTCCAAAGAGACAAAATTGTCAAATTCCATTTATCTTTAAAGAGTAATTGATCTCGCAAGTCAACACCCAAATTCAGATTGAAAATGAATAGTAGTTGGTCAAATATTAAATTGAGAGATCAAATGATCATGGAATTTCACAAATTTGCTATCCACAGAAAGTTAATGAAACAATGATTCCAATGAAACAAAAATCAAGTGATTTGAATTTAATAGCATAGAGATATCCTTTTTTGAAAATCAACAAAAGTTCGTCACTAAAATTGGGCAAAAATATGAATTTAACTACTTCTACTCTCTAATTACCTAGCTAATTCTAATATAAATTACATGAATTTTAAGAATGATGAACGAATCACACTACTAACCCGATTGACGTGATGATTTGGCTTCAATTCACGTGGATTGAAGATTATTCCTCGATTTCGTCTTCGACGTACGTTCGGTGTTCAACGGGAGATTACGAGCATTTCTTGCAATCAATTCGTGATTATCATGCTTCAATGGCTGCGGAATTCAACTCTAGGAAGCACAGGATCACAAAGAACTTAAGATCATCCTTCAAAAATGCTTAATTTCTTCACGATTCGATCAAACGTTAAGAGAAGAAGAGAGAATACATCGATTTTTATGAAGAAATTTCCACGACGAATACGAGCCGTCCATTTCGCGATGCGATTAGCGCCGTTGGATCGTGCGAAACCGTAGGAATCGTGGCCCATGACGTGGTCCACATTCTCCTTAAACTAGAGCCATCCGATGATGATCGGAGCCTCCCCATGTGTCCACGTGTTGATCCATGACTCACCACTTACGTGATTTCATCACGACCGTCAGATTTCATTAATGAGATCGACGCTCGTGAATTAGTCACGTGTGTGTGATGAAGATTCGGTGGACCATGGTCCACGTGATTGATGTGCAATACGTGACGCGATCGGATCCAACGCACGCGATGCTGCCACGTATCCTGAAATTTGAAAATAAAAGGGGAACATAGTTCCACACGAAGAAAAAGAGAGCAAATGGTGAGTATAAAGGACGGGGCGGTTTAACGCTATTGCGTTACCGCCCCAATCCTATTACCAAGGCCCACTAACTTGTGGGCCCTTCACCTGCCAGCCCGTCACTCGCCACGTGGCGCCCCCTCGGGCATCCGCGTGGACTCGCGTGGCCCCTGCCACGTGTCCGCACCTGCTACGCGCCACCTAGGCGCCGTGTGGGCTCGCGCGGCTCTACCACATGGCCTTGCATGTCGCGTTGCATCCGTGCGGGTCCCGCGCGCCACATCAGCTTCACGTGCCACGTCAGCTCCGCGGTCCTGCGGAAATAAACCCCCATTTTTTACATTTTAAAAATCAATTAAAAAATAAATTAAAATCTAGAAAAATCTAATAAATTCAAAAATTCATAACTTAAGAAATACAACTCCTTTTAAACTCAAATTTTCTCCATTGGATCACAAATTTCTTCCTATTTAATGTCATTTCATCTAAAATATAAATTAAAATAAGAAAATGGATTGAAAATAATATGAAGTCTTTCATTAAGAATTCCTTCTTTTAATCATCCAATCATTCTTTCCTTGGAAATAATTCTTTTAATCATTTTCTATAGTCAAAGTAAATCAGGGAAAGTAATTAATTTCTCTTAATTTAGCCTTGTAAAAGATTAATCATCAAGAAAGGACATAATGAACCCTAAATTATGCAAAAATATGAACTTTAGTAGAATGGCATACCAATGGAGAAAATTCATAAAAATTAGGATAACATGCATTATAATTACATAAAATAAGCATGAATATTAGTTAAATAAGGTAAGAATTTAAGTTAAATATGCATGTTATCAGATCCCAACCTATTACGATGATGCCTCAAGGCTCCACCCAAGAGTTTACACTTTCAATTGTCATCGTGGTTGAATCCTTAGAGAGCCTAGATAATGAGATTAGATATTTTTATGGAGAAGAGATACTTGTCTGTAGAAGATGATCAAGAAGGGAATGTGAATAATATGGAAGATAACCCCGAAATGAGATATGAATGTGATTTTAAGATATTCATATTTAGAAACATTATTTTTTATGACTTATATGATGAAGAGTGGGATCGAACTGATAAAATAGCGAGGAGAGAAGGATGGAAGTACATTTTCGAGAGGATGATAAGTGATGAGTGGGTATCAAGGGTGTGGGTGAATTCCTGCGACGACTGTTGGTTGACATGTGTCTACGGTGTCTTCATTGACTCTAACCTCGTCTCATGGAGCTCTAAACCAACACAAATACTGAAATCATCTTGATTAGATCTCGTCTCAGAGATCTTAGAGTGATTCAGCTTCTTTGGCATATGCTACGGTGTACTATTTTGTCTTGAACCTCATTTAACATGGTACGAGGCACATCCAAATTGACTTCCACTTCGTTTGTGAGCAAGTCCCCACCATGCAACTTCTGTCTCCTGGAAGAATCAGGTCTCCATTGTCCTGACCAAACTTTGCACGGGTTCGATTTTAGTGGCTCCCCTCCAATCTCGACGTACTTCCTTCGCTATGCTAGCAATTTTCGCACAAAACTAGAGGAAATCCTTAACATATTTTTCTTGACTGTAGTCGTTCGCCAAATCGATGAAATTATTATCCTTCATTATCTTCTTCAATCTTACTCTCTTTTACGCACACATGAAATCTAACATCCATCTCACTCTCTTCTCTCCTGTAAACAATTGGCTTTCAATCTACGACCTCATTGATTGTCTCAGCCCCAAAAGCAGCTCCCATCTCTATGATGCTCGCCATTGACCCTCTACATTTCTCTCTCTCTCTCTCTCTCTCTCTCTCTCTGTTATCATTAAATGGTGGTCATCTCGTACAGTACCAAGAGAAAGGAGGACGTAAAAATGACGTCGTAAAGAGGAAAAGGTCACGGGAGAGATCTGCCTCCAGCAGCCAACGGATGTCCCTGTTCCACTCGTGGTCCATGCCTGAAACGGGAGATCCATCTCACCCATCCCAAAATAAGAAAATTAAAAGCTTTCTTCCCTCGAAGAAAGAGAGAATGAGCCATGATAACTGCATTGACAGCGCACGGCGACAAATTTCAAACAGGGACTGCGTTGAGCTGCCACTTAGAGAGAAACCACAGAGAGAGAGAGAGAGAGTAGCTCGCCCAGGATAACGTGACGGAGAAGAAGGGCGATATGCGATGAAGCAGGACCACCGGCGAGCAAGACGATGACGGAAGCATCGGCCGCCATGCAGTCAGTCCATTGTCCTTTCTGTTCACATATATATTCCACCAATAAAATGCATAAAAGTATCTGTATCCATGCAGCCCAATTATCTTCATCCTTCGCTTGTTCAACATAAAGGTTCTCTTCCTTTATGAAAATTAAGAGGGGGCCGTAGGCGGCACGGACAGAGGAGACACGCCAGGAGAATGAGTTAAGTATTTGCCGTGGAGTCACCGCTGAGAGTATGAACGTGTTCTCGGGATGCAAACTTCCCTGATGATGAAGTGAGGGAGAGCGAGCCTGGCTATCTTGTGGGAGAAGTTTGCAGAGAAATAGGGATAAGAGGTTCTCTCTCATCAGGTGGAAGATCCAGGCTGTAGATTTGCGTCTGGTGCGGATGGCTAGGGGTCATAACCTAGGGATCTCGGGGATGTATATCTTCGAGGGGCTCGTTCTGGCTATTTTTTATAACTAGTGGGAAATCTGAATGAATCCTTTATTTGTCCCCTGAACCTTCAGATGTGAGATAGGGAGAGAGAAAGAGAGATTGGGAAGTGACGTGTAACACTAGCAGAATTATATATTTCTCTCAAGATATGGTTGGGGCTTAAAGAAAGAGAGAAGTGATGGTGTAACAGTGACAGAATAATTGTTCTCTCTCTCTCTCTCTACTCGCACAGAGATGTGAATAGAAGCCTAAATCCAAATGATTAGAGCCCCACGATCTCTAGAAGAATATAGGACTATTGAGATAGAATGTTCCGATTTGCATCGTTTCTCCGTAGAAACAAATAGGAACAGAGTATCTTGAAGAGGGTAGATTGTAGCATAAAAGGATAAAGCCAGGCATTCTAAACTACCGTGGAAAACTCGTCGCATCCGACTAAATCAGCTTGAAATTATCCGATCTAGTTTTTAGTCGACCGAAGGTGATGCATCAGAAGGATGCCTCCGATTAAGGAATATGACCTCTTTTGCTCGATTTTAAACTTCTAATCTTAATCAAGCACTCCAATTTTTCTGTCTTCAAGAAACTAGCAGATGCTGTGAACAGCGAGCAGAGTATTTGGGTGTGTGATTCAGAACTTTAAGTGTTAGTCTGAAAAGTCATGAATGAATTTTATCGACGACACGGCTGGTTATCTTTCGGTTACAAAGAAGAAATGATTAATCAACTAAGATTTGCGAGATAAGTTGAAGTCCTTGGTAATCTGGATAATAAATAAAAACGATACCGCCTTGTTTCAGTCTAATTCTGAGAAGGGATTCATCAACCGAGGAACTGAAGGAGAAGTTTCATTGACATTGTCCGAGCTCGAGCAAGATGAGAGTGTAGAGGAGTGCATACTCCATTTATCCTTGTAATATGCCCCATTGTCCGTCCTCTAAAATATTATCTCTTTCAACGAATAATATCACCCATAATGCGGCAGTAGGTCCAGCTTCCCCTCTTTTTGGTTTGTCGTAAAACAAAGGGCATATCATGTGCCGCTGCGTAAAGCTGCAGGGTTAATACATGGAAAATCTCTCTCTCTCTCTCTCTCTCCCCTCTTCCCGCCTTCTCCTTCGCCCCCCGGCTTTACAGTCTCACTCTTTCAAATATTTACACTGATGATTGTTTGTCCATTTACTTCCCTTTTTACCCGTTATCGCGTCCGTCTATCTACCTGTCTTTCATTCTATTCATCTCCTTTTTACCCGTCAGCCGATCGGTCTGCCTCTTCGCCTTTCT
Organism: Lemna minuta; assembly: GCA_024174645.1. Classification (NCBI taxonomy): domain Eukaryota; kingdom Viridiplantae; phylum Streptophyta; class Magnoliopsida; order Alismatales; family Araceae; genus Lemna; species Lemna minuta. The sequence goes on from CM044103.1 coordinate 15,005,478, forward strand.
GTGTCCCTCGACCCCCCATCTCTCCCAAAAAATCAGGTCTTCTTCATGTCGATGCCTATTTCTTCTTTTCTCCCTCCTCTCTCTAGGTATCTACATCTTTATGACCGTAACTCGTTTTACGTACCAAGCTATCTTTTGTCTCCCTCACAATCTATCTATCCATCCATCCATCCATCCATCTATCTATCTATATATGAATCCATATCTCTCCACATACCTCTGTATCTCACTACCTAACTAAATATATATCGATCTCAATCTAATCTATTTCCCTGTTTATTTCTCCCTACGTATTGATCAATATCTTCCATTTCCCTCCTTATTTCTCCCTACGTATCGATCTCAATAGTTTCGATTGCCCTGTTTATATCTCCCTACGTATCAATCTGTTTTTTTTCTTCTGCGTCTATTATCTATCTATCTACTTAGCTAACTATCAATATATTTATATGTATATATGTCCATCTCGCCGTATCTATATATCTATCCATATATCTATCAATGTATTTATTTATCTATCTGTCAATCTTCTGGCTATCAATCCATATATCTATAAATATTTCTATAAATTTATCTGTATATCTCTGTATCTTTACTTATTACTCTATCACACAACGTATCTATCTATTTATCAATCCATTTATCTTTCTATCTCAAGATCTTCCCGTTTTTTCCTTTTCATTTCTCTCTACATATCTATCGATCTCCCTATCTCCATTTACCTTTTGGTCTATCACACAGTCTATCTATCCCTCCGTCTCTCACTGCCTCTCTGTCTATCACATAATCGATCTATTTGCTAATCTATCTATCCATCGATCTGTCTGTCTCTGTCTGTCTGTCTCTAGAACCATCCTATTGTCTATCTGTTTTTCTGTCTACCTAGGGTATTTTACTGCTTATCGCCTTCATTCCTTTGATCTATCCTTTCATCAACCCTCTCGGTTCCGTACATAATTATTTGTTTGCTAATGTAATGCTACATTAGGCGCCTAGAAATGAGAATATGGGTCTTACGCCATTGAAGAGAGATACCTATGTATTCCTACCAAGAGGACCTAGGAATAAGAACAAAACGATAACAGAAACTGTTAAAGAATTGCCGGAAGACAAGTTGAACCTATCTTACGGAGTTTCTCGCGTCTATCCGAAGGATGTCGGATGAATTAAACCCTCGTGCATGGATATTGTACCTTCGTAGGACCTATCCTTAGCCAAAACATTGGAGAATAGTGGAAGAGAGAGAATGGAGAAAGCTAGAGAAGGGTTACCAGGGAAGCGATGGAAGCCCCATCGAAATGATGTTAGAAGAGGAGGGGGATATCTTCCTGGACTAGCTCAAAGTTCCGCATTGCGTCAGCTGCGTGTGTCATTCAAGCCTGCTCAGCAATGCATGCTCTTCCCATGTTTCATACCACCATTATGACGCACTAGTAAGCAGACACAGTGGAAAGCTATGGTAGGTCCAGTTTTACCTTAAAAGGAGAAGAGATAGAGAGGTTATGGCGCCACTCTAGACTTCCCGTTCAAGGTAGAGAAAACAGCCGACTTGAATTCTCACGATTGCTCGAAGAACCCGGAGAGCATTCAGGACAGCTGATCCGTTGCAGGCGCTAGCGATCGCATGTGAAGAGTACCACCCTTTGTAATGAACCGATCTTCTATTACTGGATCGCCCACAGAGGGAAAAAGATGAGCGGCGATTACAGAAAACCCCAATGGAAATAGGGTTGAAAGCAATAAGAAAGGTAGCCGAAGAAATGAACTCGGCTTTTCTTTCGGAAAAGTCCCCGGCTTGACTGCTGAAAGATGATGGAAACAACGGAGGAAACATGATAACGAAATGACAGAGGTTGGATGCAGGAGATATTCCGCGGAAAAGGATCAGCTTAGGATCTTTTATATCTATTTTTTATGAAATTCATCTGTACAAATCATGGATAAAACTCGCAAGGGATTCAGGTTCAGGGAAGAGCAAAAAGGGGGAAAAAATTAGATGGGTAGTAGAGAGCATCCAATTCAAGCTCGAAGTGGAGTTAACTCTAAGGGGATGGCTAGCCGCGATCTTCTCCATCTTCCTTCTCGTCATCCCTCTTTCCTCTCTCTTCGAAGTCATTAAGTGAGAGAAGATCCGCATCTCACATTTCCAGGTCCAAGGACATGGGCTCCTTACCTTTTCTCGGTGAATCCTCCATTTCCGAAGACCCAACCCTTAACAGTGACCGGCTTTCCATCGCTTCATCTTCTTCCTCCCCACTAGCTTTCGAACTTGAGGGATTCAAATTCACCCCGAAAAAGCCTCACCCTCTTGGGATTATCGTTTTCTTCACCCGTTGGCAATGCTTGGAAAGCCATTTCAGATCCGATTTGAGCTCCGTAGCCGCCGCCGCCAAGTTGCACCCCGATCTGAGAAGAAGCCGCCGGAGATCTCATGTACAAGTACGGATTAGTCGTTGGGACGGCAGCATTATAGTTAAATCCCAGTTGCCTTCCGTAATCGTACATCCTCAAGGACGATACCCCCGGAGCAGGCTGAGGCGCAATAAAATTACTCCAGGGAACGATAGAGCGGGAGAATGACATGAGCGATGAGGCGTCGCGATGATGATATCCAGAGATGGGTAATCGAAGTAGACGTGGAGGGTCTAGGGCCGAATCGACGCGGCGCTTCCAGTCGATGAAAAGACGGTCCTTGGCGGCCTCGCCTACTCCGCGACCGAAGGAAACCGTGTCTCCGGCGTCGAGGCGCTTTTCCTTGACGAAACGGCTCCAGCCTTTGGTCATGACGTAGCTCTGGCTGCTGTTCCAGTAGGAATACCGGAATCTCCATGGCTTCCCGGTTCGGTCTTCGAAATTGAGGAGCATCCCTTTGTCGTTGCTGGAGTCTAAGGGGAAGTACTTTTCGGCGTGCTGCTTGGGGATGACTAGACGGTTGAGCTTGCCGACGTCGCTTGGAGTGACGACCTTTTCAAACATGTGTTCCTTCTCCACGAAGGGGGCACGAAGAGTGGGTTGCTGCTGCATATCGGATGAGCGATTTGCCTCGGGGAATTCCATCTCCGGAGGGAACAGAGGGAGAGGAGGGTGGGAGAGACTTTCCGGGTATTCCTTCTCTCTCGAGTTCATGTCTCTTTTTCCTTGTACAATCTCCATGTGCTGTTATATCGGATGCCCGCCTTATAGAGAGAATATTTATTTCTAATGCCCTGAATCTCCGATGCAGGTCCTCTCTCTCTCAATGATTTTGGGGCTGGTGTGTTACGGCGGATACTTTTTTTTTCTCCGGGCTGTGAAGAAAAATACTAGGGCTATTCTTCTAAACCTGGAATAGAAGGGCCTGCGTGGGCTCTGACAGGGCGGCTACCTATCTTCGTTTTGCTGGTGACGTCGGACGAAGGTTCCCGTCGAAAAGTCCAACCTTCCGGACAGAGATAGAGAGAGAAAGAGAGATAGAGATGATAAATAGAGAGGGAGAAGGATGGGCGACGAAAGATCTAAATCTTCATTAGGACGGGCGAGGAGGGTAGTTGGGGGGAAGGAAAGAAGACTTAGCCGCCTAGGAAGTATCTGGCTATGCTCTTGTGAAACTGTCGTCTTCATAATTTCCTTATCCAAAGCGAGCTGTTTTCATCTGTAATTTAAACCCTAAACAAATAGACGGTCCTTCGGGTCAATAATTAGGAAACCTTAACCATCGGAGATTCAGGCGGCCATGCCGTAAGCCCAAAAAAGGGTAATGATAAAGACCGACATAAGCTTGAAACGAGATAACCATCCTTCCTTCCACTTAAAACATGTTCAAATCGGTAAAGATCGGCTGAACCCGGGGAATCATAATCGAAGACAACTTTTTCGCCAGTTCATTTCTTACTTCATCAAATAGGTGAAGGAAAGATCGAGAAATCCTCATGGAAAATGTCTTTTTTGAGAAATGCTAGATCGGGAGATCTTCTTCTACAGTTGGCAGCTAAGAAACAACGGCTGACTCTAAAGGATTCAATTGAGAACAGGAGCTCGTTGACCTTGTTCGACTGAAGACAAAAGGCCCAGTGTAATAAATACATACATGCGGGAAGAACCGCAGGAGCTGGGTTCGAGCTGCGCCACTCTTCAAAATCTCCCACCACCGTCTTAATACGCGTAAGTGGTCCTCCTCTACTGCTACTACTGCCGCCCTAGTGATCATCTCCAATTACTGCCCTGTGAATTCCAACTTCGCCGCCGGTTTAGCTTAAACGTGGATAGGAGAGAGAAACTTGACTCGAGAAATATTCTCTCGCTAGCATGGTATCTCTCATCATTGGCGCCGTTGGGTTTGTTTATTGGCGTCGGTAAATTCAGGAGGCAATCTACCAGGGTTTCGTCATTTAACTCCGAACGAGGGAGCACTTTCTGGAGAAATCCCCGTGCCGCCGGCTACCTAGGGCGTGCCCACCACACCCGTCATTCGCTAACCCCCTAATCCCTCTCCTCTCCGCCCTGATGACTTCACAGTTCACACCAAGAGCGGATGCTTATGGTCCACTACCCCCCACCTGTAGAATAGCTCAAAGAGAGAGAGGGTGAAAGAGAAGTCGGTGGGAAAGAGGACGATAGAGACAGAGGAGAGGGGAAAACGGTCATCCTCTCATGTGGTACATGGTGGCCCGTCCATGGGCGTCGTGGGCTTTCCCCCTTCACACGAAAAAGGGGGCAACTTGGAGTGGACCCGTCGCTGAGAGGGACAGAGCAGAAGAGATCAGATCGGAGGATCCGCCCGGTAGTCGCTGCTTCTTTATGTGGTGGGCCGGAGAACTAGAGTCGTATTTAAACGCCATTAAAACGCTTCCTGCTATTTGGCGAGCGGCATACTGGCACCGCCATGGCTGACGATTTGTACAGTGCGTGGGCTGGATGGACCACTCGCCCTCCCAACCCCCATCAAATTTTCATTAGCTCCCATGAGGAATGAGTTATGGATAAATTCTGGACAAATTGCATTAAAAAATAGAAATGTAGGAGAGAGAATTTTTCACTTGGGCATTTTGGCGGGTGTGTCTGCTTGCTCCGGACTCCGGAGTTTAACTATTTGAGGATACAGGTCAAGGCGCCTGTCAAGAGGCCAGATGAGAGCTTCCCCTTTGTCTTTTATCTAGCTTTTTATCGTGCACCGTGTGGGGGTGAGCCCTGTTGTTTTCCTTCGCTCTCCTCTCTCTCTATCTGTCCATCACTCGATCAGTCTTTCTCTGTCTGTCAATATCCCTCAATCTACCAAGCTATCTGTCTTCCTACATCATCCTAGATCACATACGCAGATAAGGTCCGAGATTCATCCCTCAAGGTTGGCGAGAGTAATGTATGATTATATAAGGATGATGACGATGCATGGTCATTTTCTGGTCCATCCGGAGCTTGTATAAAATAAGAAAACGACGCAGCACCACTGTGTGTGTCTGAGGACCACAGTCCTTTGAATTTCAGCTTCCCTTCTCTACGTTCCCCTCATTCTCATCATGTCTTTTTCTACTCTCTCCCTCTCTCTTCTTTCTCTGAGTGTCTGTCTGTGCTCGCGCGCGTGTGAACAGATAGTATAGTGTGCATGGGCCTGGTCTGACATCCACCCTTTTATCCTTCCTCCTCCGACCCTACTCCTGACACTAGGCCTCAAATTCCCTTCCAAAGCTCCATCGCCCTCGCAACTAACGAACTACGCCGCACACCTTCTTTCTCACTCTATCTCTTCCCGTCAGCCTGCAACTGCACTAGCTCATCCGTAGCCTCCCGTCCTCTCCCCAAAGCGCGCCATTAATCCCACGCCTTCGCATGCCATATCCGCCAGCGTCTCCAGGCGCCGGAGATAGCAGTAAAAACAGATTGCCGCCGGCAAAACCAGACAAGGACTGAGCTCGGAAAGCGTTAAAAAGGCATGGCGTAATTCCCGCCCCCTTGTTTCTCCGAGCTATCTCTGCTCTGGGCAGGCGCCATTGGAGCTTCTCTGTAACGTCGCTTTCCGTTCCTATGGCGAGATATGTGGAGAGCGGTAACTAGCCGACCGGGATCATAAATTTTTTACTCTAATCATAAAGCCATGAAAAATATCTGCCCGTCCCCACGAATAAACCCTACGTTTTGATCCAAACAGCTGTAGCTTGAAATCGTACTGAGTGCCGGTTCGCCTAAGTTGAACCCTACCCGGGGGTAGACGAATGAAATTATTTTTCTGCTCCCTGTCAGCTCTTCTGCATAATGAATTGCAGGGGATTGGATCAGGGTTTTAGAGAGTGATCCCACGCGGGTGGTTAAGAGACTCGGGCTATGGCCGACAACTACGAGCTTTGGCTGCCGCCTGCGTGCCACCGCTCTACCCGTGTAAGGAAAAATGTTTCACTTTCTGTGGCTCTGTCGTTGTAGGGGGGCTAGAGGTGGCCAATTTAAAGGGCAGCTGTCGGCCTGAGCCGCCACAGATCGCCGTCTAGGCTGGTCCCTCTCCTCTATCTCTATCTCTCTCTCTCTCTAGTGTTGCTGAAAGGTCCCCCTCCGATAAATTCTGAATAATTTGGTGGGTCATCCTATGAAACAGTGGCCCACTTACCTTGATCTCTAGCTTCGCTCTCTTTCTGCTTAAAGATCTGCTCCCGGTGATTAAGACCGATCAATTTGGTGGGTCACCTTATAAAAGCCCAGAAAAAGTAGGCAAAGCGGCTCTGTTTAGAAACCTGTGCTTGCGCGAGAGCCAAGATCCGCCTCATAAGATCCTGTAGTGAATATGTTCTTCCTGAATCAAGGGGAGGAAGGAGAGAGACTGACCGAAATGAACCGTGAGAGCTTTTTACAGAGCATTCGGCAGAACTTCTCGATTCTCCATTAAAACGTAGGAAACAGCGGCAACCCCGGCACTGTAGAAGCATATTTTTTTAAAAACTAAAAGAGGAAACTTGGGTTTATTCCGACACTTATCCTCCACTGACGGGAAATTACACTGAAGTTCCAAGATTGTACTCTTGTTTCTTTTGATTATACAGTTTCAGGTCAGCGTTTAACTGTTTCAGCTCCAATTGCCTGGGATTTGATGCTCTGGAGTGAAGAACTTCAAAAACCAGCATAATATGAACAAAAGGGCAGCGGTGAGATTGCTTACATTAGCTCCTCCTTAAACACGTGCTCCCAGTCTGACGATCCAACAGGGAAATCTGCAAACTGCCTTCCTGGTGCGCGCATAAAATTTGAAGACCCAGATTGACGAATGGAGTCACAGTCAGGTCTGCTGTCAACTCGACCTGAAGAATCCCGACTTTCTAGTTCATCAAAACAGGCAACCCTTCCCATCCGGTCCTTCAGAACCTTCAATCTGTCCATGACAACTTGGTCAATGTCAATGGGAGACTGAGTCAATGGTGAAGGTTCCATGGGATTGACTTTTAACATAAGAGGACTTTGTTTTTTTGGCCTCTGGGCCAGTCTTTTTAGAGGCTCACATCCTGTGAAATAGAACCTGCAATTTGTTATTATTAAATAAATAGGTGTATTTTAAAAAAGCAGTTACCTTTGTTCATTGAGAGATCTGATTTTAGCGCATCAAGTTTATGCTTCAGTTGATTGAATGCATCTTCAACTCCACACCACAAATCATCCTTACTTCCTTCTGCGATCTCCTCGGACTGATGATTGCAAAGTGATATTGCAAATATGAGTTTACCACTTACAGTTATTACAGAATAAAATTACTCACGTTAAAGAGCTTATGGGGGATCTCTCCCTGCGACCTAATCCCATCAATGCCTTTCAGAGATCGAGAGGGGAAAGTTTCCCTTCGCATGATCCTGAATAAAGAGATTAAATGATAGATGCAGAAAAAAAAATTTCTATATTATCAAGAGTATTTGCAGTTCAACGTCATAAACATAGATGAATATAGAGCACACTTGTTCAAGGGAATGTATCACAGATCAAAAATGAAGGATAAATATCCACCGTAAGCTTCCATTTACAATTGGTTGGATGTTTCTCTGTTCTGAGATGACAATACCCAAATTTGATTTTTTCTCTCTTCCATGATATTACAGAATTCCCCTACAACTCAAGTTTGAAGCCAAGACTGAATGAGTATTGGCCACATAACAGTCCATTTATGAAACAAGACATTATAACTGTAAAACATTCTGATGTCACTTCATGTTTTAAGTCGTCTCTGTCTAGGGATTGGAGTTTGAGACCTTGGAATGAAAACAAGTTGCTATTCCTCGCAAATTCAATAGCTGGCCCTGACATTCGCAAAACAATCGATAAATAAATGAATGATAAATCAAGGTGCTTTCCTTATATGGTCGCTTAAGGCCATTGTATTAGAAAAGTTATCATATAGTCATTTTCTTTTATTTTAAAAACTGTTATTTAAGGTCGAGAGAAAGTGCCAGGGAAAGAGATGCCAGCACCACAGAGAAGACCAAAGACAAAGAAAACCATATTCATGCACACTTCTCCCTCATATAAGAGAGATCAAGGGGAGAGATGAAAGAGAGATTTGAGTGATTCACCTGACACTGGATAGATAGAAATATGGGAAGAGAGAGAGAGATTTAGACAAACCAATTATTCCCATGAGAGAAAAATCGAGATGGAGAGACTGATGCCTCTTCCTTCTTAGCTGCCCCATCACTCCTTCAACAGTCAATATAGACAACCAAACTAAAATTAGTGGGCTCATCAATCAGGCCAAATATGCCCTGGCGGTGGTATCCATTAGAAGTTAAGGATATCTTTTCCCTATTTTAGGCATTATTATAGTGGGCATATAATGAGTTTGTTTGACCTAAGCTGCTCCCACAATGGGCAGACCCCTTCTGTTCACCGAATTTTTTGTTACAACATGGTATCAAAACCTAGGGAATGAAGACCAGATTTGATAGTCATGATCATATGATTGTTCATTGGCTGATTGATGAATTTGATTAATCAGTCAATAATGATCATGATCTGATCGATGGTCATCAATCACTGCAATGATCTGAACATCATACTAATTGATTTTTATCGCTATAGTCAGGCATCTGATTGTTGATTGATCAGATCAACGATCAGTGATTGTCATTCTGATTGTCAATCACCAAGTAATTAGTGAGTAAAATTAAGATATATTTTTGACAAAGGTATCCAAATATATAAAAATATGACAAAAAACCCTACAACATGGTCATGATCATATTTGATCATGATGATCTAATCCAATCAAGGCGATCCGATCAGAGATCACCATTCTCTATCAGAGACTAGGAATTCCTAGAGTTCCTCCAGTGTATCAATCTTCTCTCAATGAGCAATCTCGATGTGCACATTCACTTGTTTCCAGCACACTTCTCAATCGGAACACGATTTCCCAAGTGATTTCTGTGTGCATCACCTGCATTCAGAGTTATCGGCTGCATGAATCATCTACTAATGGCCAATTGAGTCCTCCAGCACATGCTGCCGTTACATCCACCACGAAGGCACCTCGAGTCATCAGCTTTGTTCCACATTGCAGTGAGTTTTTCTGGCATCATTGTGGACGCAGGAGATCTTTTTTCCTCCCCCATCCATGGGGATTTCATCGGCGGCACATTGGGGGAGAGGAATCCCTCTCCCCAAGCAGAGAGGGGGGCTCATTGTGCAGGGCTTCACTGCAATTCGTGGAAAGGGGATTTGTAGCACGCAGATTAGGTGGATCCCGGAGATCAACCCCCCCTCTGATTCTTGGTGCACATGCATTTTCTCCACTGTGTGTTGACTCTGTTTGGCGCATGACTCTGAAGAATTTTTCCATGCTGGGGAGAGGATTTTTCAATTTAGTTTGGTGTGCCCCAACCTGACAAACTGCATAGGTACAGAAGTCATCCATGTGGTCTGGGTTTGGCAGAATTCAGATCGTGTTGTCAGTCAATAGGGATAGCGATAAGCAAGCTGTGGGGTAGGCCAAACAGCAAGTGCTTTCCTGGTTGAAGGGTACAATTGTGCAGGTTTTGGTAAGATTGCGGCCCATCAAGAGAGATTTGACTGTGGATTGTTGGGTTGAAGGCAGAACCAGCAGGTCCATAGATATCATTGCTGGCAGGTCCAAAAGAGAGCCCACCAATCACTTTGAAGTCAGACATGAACATGTCCACAGTCTGATTTGAGGAAGTGGAAATCTTCAAGTACATCTAAAAGGTGGTTTTCAGGGAGGAAGTCCCCTAGCAAAAACTGATAACACTGTTCTTTTTTCCAAAGTTCTGAAAGAATCTTCCTTTTGCGCTTAAAGCAAGATTCTTTCAGAACTTCGGAAAAAGAAGCTCTCTCTTTCGACAGAGGGTCTCGGTCTTTTGGTGTCACTCCTCTGCTCTACAATAGGTGCCTCACTACTCTCTGGGCTAGATTCAGATGCTCAACCTTCCATTCAACAGAAGCCACAGTTGGAACTAATGCATATAGAGAGTTTTTGTGGGGATACTTGCAAGTTAAATTTGGGGGGAGGTGGGTGTCAGCTTAAGACAAAACCAGAGGCTGAAACAGAACAGTTCCACCAGAAACAGACAGATGCTTTGTCTTCCAGGTGAAGGAAAGAAAGCAAGAGACATCCCCTATCATCTGCAGGGTTCAAAAATGCGCCTCCACCAGTTGCAGCCAACACTATCTGGGTTGTGCCCCAAATGAAGTAGGAATCTCAACAGTTTTTGTGTTGACATCAATGATGTTCCCTGGGCTCTGTTTGTGCCCATGGATGAGTGGTATTTGTCATCATACAAGATTGCTAAAATGTTTAGTCATGACAGAGGACACATGAAGTCATTCCAGGCCTGGACGTGCCCTCCAAGAGTATCATAGTGAGTCAAATGAGGCAGGTAGAGGAACAAAGCCATCTTGTGAACAAGGTCCAGGGCTTCTTCATGTGCATATGTCCCAAAGGTTCCCTGTAAGCCACAACTACCAGGCATAAGCCAATGAGGGAGAAGATCTTGGCCCCAGGTCCAAGCCTACGGGGCAAAGCCCTCTGGTGGCGGAAGCAGCCTGGGCTCGTCTGGTGCCCCAAGAGGGAACCAAATCCAGTTTTGTTTGTCCATTATAACCCTCACTGAAAGGATAGTTGGTAAGGATACAACCATAATTTTGGGTATGGAAGCAGATTGGGCTAACAGCAGATTGTTGACAGTCAACATACTGCCCAGATGAGTGATGTTACACAGATGGCATGATTCATGTTTATATTTTTTGGGAAGCCCCTCCTGACAGGTGTTGCGTGTAGGCCACAAACTCAATGTGTTGATGTCATTAAAGAGATAGGACATCCTCACAAAATACAGTGACAAACTGAATACTACGCACAACTTTCAGAAGTTGATGCAATCTTATGCTCTGCAGTCTGAACATATGCTATAAGATCTGACCTCTCAATACATCAAATATAGCCCATGCATAATGGACTCTTGAATAAGCTCACACACCTTTGTCACACTAGAGTAAACTTATCTGGCGAAAATTTCAAGAGGCTAAAGGAATCAACTGATAGAGATACAACTACAAAAATTAAGATTGATGGATTGATTGACTGTTCAATAAATCATATCAGGTTATCAATGTTAAGGATTAAGCACCCCGATCATTCATCACATTGTAATCTTTAGACAGGAGATAGTTATAACAATCCAAATTTTCTCGACTCTCGAGATACATTTTCTGGATAGAGAAAAGAGGAAGAAGCTCGCACTACCTACTTGCCAAAGATGTTGAGGGTTTTGACAAGGCCACATAAGGCCCATTAGTTAATGGGCTGATCACCTCATTCAAGCAGCCATCTGATGGCAGTGTTCATGATGATCATGATTATCCTTGGATAGTCAACATTATGCCTAACCCCTGAATCCTGCTTCATGCCATCTCACTTTGTTTGTGACAATTTTGAAAAATAGAAATACACAGGTCTTAAAGAAAGCAAGTCAAGAACAGAGTGGAAGAGAGGGGAGAGAATAGAGGCAAAAACGTTAAGAAAAAGAACTGGACAGAGCTGGACCATGGCATTCCAGCATCAATCTGCAAGCAAAAGAATTCATTCCATTGTGCCAATTAAGAGAACTTATCTCCCACTTGAATATTAAATGAGATGCTAACATCCCAAGGGGTCAGCAAATGCCCAAAATTTAGTAGGGTCAAAACCAGAAATGTTTAGATGCTTGATAAACAAGGACAGGCAAAACATTACGAGATCATTCTTCTGATACAATCCAAATCGCTAGCTATGAAAGTCAGAACAAGTGGGAGGTAAGAGGAGTTTATGAATCAGCAAGACACACTGAGTCACGTGTCTCAATTGTGAACAGTAACTGCCGCTGAGGCAGTTAGGGGACGTGGAAATGGGAGTAAGAAGAATTAGGCTTTCATGGCAAGGAAGAGGATGGTTCGGAGATCTGGAGTCTTGAAGAGAAGCAGGCTGATGTGGGCCAGGAGCTGTATGCAACAGGAGCTTGTTAGGCATTCCTCATCTTCTCCTATCTAGATTATTTGTAGTTCTACCAGTTAAAAACATAAGCTACTTACATATTTACCTATCTTTTTGTGTATTTGCAATTATGTCCTATCGCTATTCTACAATGCTGCTATCAGAGATACTTCAACCCTAATCCTTGATCTAGATTTCAAGAAGTGCAACTACAGCCCTGGTGATACTCACAGGGTATGGGTTCAGTATTTGGGGAAAATTGCAGAGATGACAAGGAAGAAGGAGATCAAGATAAAATTCCTTGTTTTAAAATGGATTGGCGGCAAACTCCTGCATATAGATCTCAAGAATTTCTTTGGAAAGGAATTAAAATGGGTCTTCGGGAGAGAGTCTATGAAGAGAACAAAGATAAGAAATATTCTAGTGCCTCTGGGGCCATATAATGCCTAGATCACCGTAAGAATTTCGGACCTTCATAGGGAAAACACATTCTGAATCCAAATGAGGGCAAAGGAAAGCTTTTCCCCCAACTGTATGGATTTGGCATACAAGCAAGCGATTGAAGTCTTCGTCGACCGCCCAGTTTAGATCACAAAGAATGAAGTTCTCGTCTACTTGATAAAAATCAATGTCATATCTGGCACAATGTTTGCTCATTCTCCATATGCTAACAGCATCACAACTTCTGAAGAGACAACGAGAATGATGAGAGAGCAGCATTTTCAAAGAAACCAAACCACAAGTGAAATGGGCATCCAACTTGAAATAGACAATCAAGGATTGTTCATCAAGACAGAATTTCCTACCCTTGAAGTAGGAAATGCATCTTTCATCTGGCGCATGGAGTATTTGACTTCCTCCAGATGGACATATGTGTTCACTGGCAGTTTCTAATATGTACATCCAAGTTGGGCGATATCCTTGACTTTGTGGGTGAGTCTATGAGTAACCAAGTCGAAATTGTCTCCAGAGGCAAATCTCAAGGAACTCCATGAACTTTTCAGGTTTGCAGTAGAGATATCTTAAATGATGGGGGCAGAACTAACCCATGATTCAGCAATTCAGTCTTCCATGGGGACAGTGAGCTATCTAGAGTAATATATGACCATTATCCCCTGCAATAGGCCCATAGTGGGTAACCCCAGCTACAAGTGAGTTGGTGGAAGCCATGTTTGTAGAGGGAGACATAATCCTAGCCACTTTAAAAGATAAGCTTCTTCGAGCTCAAGCCTTCATGGAGAAAGAAGAAGACTATCATCAAAGAGAGGTACCCTACCACAGGCAATCTCTCATGGGGGTGAAGCTGCAGCAAGGTTTGCAGTCCAGTGGGAACCTCAAGAGCTTCCTAACAGTTTACCAATGTACAGGAAGGGAGGAACTATTGGTTCTGAGCTATCTCTCTGGACAGGGCCTGAAGACATTTTTCCAGAACGACAAAAAGGAGACTGAGCAGTAGTCTCCCAAGAGCTGGCATCACTGATGCGCAAACCAAATCATGAAGCCTCCCAAGAGCTGGCATCACTGATGCGCAAACCAATCTGAAGTTTCCAATTTGGGGACAAGGTGTCAGTGGCAGGAGAGTACAAGGATACAATCTCAATCGCTACCTCTGAAAGTCAGAATAAGTGGCCTATAAGAGGAACAAATGAATCAGCAAGAAACATGTTGAGTCACGTGTCTCACTTATTTATGAACAGTAGCTGCCGCTCGGGCAGTTACAGGAGGTGGAGAAGGGAGATAAAAAGACATTAGGTTTTGATGGCAAACAAGAGGATGAATTAACAATCGGAAGCAGACTGACAAGGGCCAGGTGCTGTATGCCAAGGGAGCTCTTTTTAGGCATTCCTCAACTTCTGCTATCTAGATTGTTTGTAGTTCTCTTGGTGACTGAGTTGAAAGGGAGTAAACCCTTTAAAATTTCTTCAGATATTATCCTCTTTATATTTTCTTTATCCATTATTCAGGAGCCCATCACCTTCCAAGACAAGAGGTTAGGAGAAACCCCACAAACTGCATTCCCTTCTCAACTAGACAAACTCAATCTGACCTGCCCAGCTATTCTGTAATATATTTTCCTTGAGTAACCAGCCCAGCTAGTCTGAAATATATTTTCCTTGAGTAACCTGCCCAGCCATTCTGAAATATATCTTCCTTGAGTAACCTGCCCAGCTATTCTGATAAAGGGCCGATGATGTCCTAATTCAGGAGGAGAAATAGAAGACCATACAGCATAAACCAGTCCAGCAGATTGAGCCGACTCAAGAAAAAGATTTGGCATCTGGGAGAATCTCGGAGAGCAGCGGCAGGGCGATTCTCCAATTTCTTCTTCGGAGGGGGATCAGAAACTCTTGATGACCCTTATTTTTTCTATCCTTCCACCTTCATTGTACTCTGGATCTTCTTCTGAATATGAGTCTCTTTTTTTTTTTTTTTTTTTTTTTAAAAATGCAAAAGGGGTGCCCTTAATTGGAACCCCCGTAAATATGAGTCTCTTTTCTTCAAATGCAGAGTCTAAACATCATTTTTCTCAGAGAAGAGATTGGAAGAAACCTCATAAACTCACTTCCCTTCTCAACTAGACAAAGTCAATCTGACCTCCACAGCTGTTCAGTTACAATGACTTCAAGATTAAATTTCATGATTTTTCAAACATTTAAGCCTCTGTCAAAAAGCAAAGGATAAGCACTCATCCACTGATAAGGCAAAAGGTAAAAGCAGTAATATGATCGTAGAACTGTCCCTATTAAAAAATTCTCTGAGAGCTTTCGGCAGAAAACATAAATATCTAAGTCTGTTCCCTCTACCACATCTGTCAATCAGTTTGTGTCATTTTTTTTAGTGCAAAAGTCAATCAATCATACATAGAACAACGTAGATAATCAGAGACGAATTGAATCACAGAAAAAATATCTAGACAAAATACTCAAGAAAATAAATATTTAAACTACTTAATTATGTAAACATACCTTAGGGCTGGTAACAAGCTCGTGAGAATAACTAACAGAACAAGAAGTTGGTACCGGTCCCATCCTTTCCTCAGTCTTCGATGAAATACATTTCTCTAAGTTGTTAATTACCAATTTCAATAGTTCTTGGTCCTGCTCTTTCAATGTGTTTGCATTAAAACAACTAGTTGTCACAAGCACACCTGAAAGATTGTGAATCATTTTGACCAGAAGTTGTGCATCAATCTGTGATGCTGGATTCATGATTGAAGAAGAATCAGACACCAGCAGTGGTCTGGACATCGCTTCGCATCTATCATTTGTGGACATTACAGAGGGCATGAGCTTATCCAAATCAGGGATGCAAAATGGATCTGAAAGCAGATTTCTCATTTCTTTGACTGGTTTTGTAGTTAAAGGACCAATTACCTCATCATTTGATGGTTTTCCACATAATTTGTTATTACCGACTTCCTTTGGGAAATGTAAGACTCGAGAAACTTCCTCAGTATGAGCAGCTGAATAATCAGATGAATCATGTAGAAGGTAATCAAAAATTCCACCTGAACACGTATCATTTCTGGAGGATGATGCCCCTTTCCAACATGGTGAGTCAATCACAAGATGTTCGTCAAAATTGTCCAAGGAGACAATATCAGGATTTCCTGAAGTTTCCTTATTGATATCAGGATTTCCATTAATGTGATCCTTATAAATTTGATTTGTGGAGCCAATGACCGGTGGCGCTGTAATTTTCACTGAAGTAGATTTGGCAACCATACCCTCCGTTTTTGTGATCTCAGAGTATTTATCCCCACTTTGAAAGGTCGGGTTTCCCGAATACTCCCTGTGCCTCACTGAATCTGTATACGCGGCAGCTTTCTGAAAATTTACTGGATCAGATTTCATACCATCAACCTCAGAAGAGTATTTACTACCATAAGATAGCAGCATTGGCGAGTATGAATTGTATTCTTCAACAGGATTGTTAGGAGATAACTGGGATATTCCTCGCAAAAAACAAGACGCACCGGAGATTTTCTCCCCCGGAGACGCACCGGAGACGCACCGGAGATTATCAGGATCTTCACCCTTCAAATTTTGCTCCCCGGACACCAAATCACCTTGTCCGCGTTGCCAGTCACTCCCATATGCTACAGAGTCATATTCGTAAATCACATTTCAAAAAACAGTTTCCAAAAAACACCAAAATAAATTTAATCTCTTTAAAAATGATAAACCGACTAACGAATATTGCAGTCATACCTCTCCCCCAAAACGAGCTTCCTCCAGAAGCCTCACTTTCAACTCCAACGTTGAACGGCGTATTAGGCAGAAGAACCCGCTGCCCATCCGGAGATTGAATTCCGCTACCTGAAGGCGAGATATATCGCGGATAGTACGGTTCCGCCTGAGGGAGATTTCCGGATGTAGAACCGCGGCCAAAATAAGCCGCGCCGTCGGCAGGAGGAAGATCGAATGGAGCTGCAGAAGAAGTTTTTCCGAGGGACCAAGACGAGGCGTAAGGATCATAAGGCGGCGGCGCTGCGCTAGAGCCACCACGACCGACCGTGAAAGGCGGCGCTAGCGGAGAGAGAGAGGAGGACGTCGACGAGGCCAGGTGGTTCCTCCGAGAAGTCCCTCCGTAGTTCATCCTCGCAGCGTGGAGAGAAAGAAGAATTCAAGGGCAGAAAAGTACCATATCAGAGATTACCAAATACCAGAAGGGCGTCCTTCCTTTCTCGCATATTTGAAAATTGAAAATTTTAATGACGTCATATTTCGTAGAATCTGGCGTATGAAAAACCGGGCCCGGGTTGAGCGACGAAAACGGAGTGCGCCTGCTGTTCTCTAGGGCGCCGTTGACTGGATAAGGAGGACGAAGTCCGCGGGAAATAGATAAAGACGGCCGGATAACACGTGTCGCGCATAGATTATTCCTGAACTTTGCGGGTTAGGAATTTAACGGCAGCGATAAATGCCAAAGGCAGGAGCAGCAGAGCAAGCAGTACTCGAGGAAGGTTAACCCCGAAAGAGAGGAAGAAGGAGAAGATGTTGCTGGTGTCGGTGTTGGCGGATTTGCTAGAGGAGTATATGGTGCTGGTGGCGAGGACGATGGAGCAGATACTGCACGATGCGCCTTTTCCGCGGCGGATGAGGTTCTTGATGCTGAGGAGCATCCCCTTTACGTCCCCGCCTCGGTCCCTCCAACCTTTACCCCCTCCTTACGCGGCCATCGCTCATAGCCATGGCCGTTGAACTCTGAGTCATTGTATCGTTGTAAATCTTGTGCTGAGGTAGGATTTTTCTTTTTGATCTTCTGTTCTTGGTCCGCTCCCTCTCTGCTCGGAGGTGATCAGGAACTCTCGAAGCTTCCATAATTCCACTTGAAGTCTGACGCCGAGAAACGGGATAGTAGGTTAGTGGGCCTTGTATGGGCCTCTTACGTTTTCGGAGTTGGTTATGGTGAAGGGTCCAAGAGTGCTCAGTAATAGGGTGAAGCTTTTGAAGCATTGGCCCAATGGCTGTTCAAAGTGATAGATGTGAGTGCTAGAAATAGACTACAGTTTTTCACATAGTGGTAATCATGCGATCCTGATGAATGGTATCATAGCCAAGTCATGAGTTCAGATCCAAATAGTGCCAATCCATCCAAGGATAAACTTAGAAAGGGCATGCAGCATTGATAGCATAGATTATGCTTCATTATCTCATTAATTGTATGAGTTATATCATTCTAATTCTATCAAAATCTTTGTATATCTTAGTCGCATCATATCACTTTCACCCAATTTCTAATTGTTCACGATTTTTATGTTTATTTTAGATTGTGTGTTTGATTTTTCTTCAGACTAACTATTTTATTAAGTTTTAATAAGTCCCAGACTAAGATGAATTTAAGGAATCAAAGAAGATAAGAAGGAGAATGATGATTTTCATATTAACTGTCGACAAAGTTCAATTTGTAAATCAATCAAAGTCATAGTATTAATCTTCTCCTTATTCATCTCTCTATGAGTTTATAAATGGTATGACAGTATAGATTTTTGAATTTCCAAAAGTTTGCCAAAAGGTTCATGGCAATGCTTAGGGTTGGAAGATCACGATCGAGATCAATCGACAAAAGGTCAACTCCTCGACCGATCAAATTGGTCTATGCCCGGATTGATCGTCGATTGATCGTTGATCAATCAAAGTCGACGATCATTAATAGAAATAAAAAAATAGAAATAATAGACATTCCGCAAGCTTGTCATGAATCAGTGAGAATCTAGCTTTTATTTTGTTTTGTAGACTTTCTTCCAGGATGAATGGCAGTTGTTTTAGGTGGAGAAGATGAAGGAAATAGCCAAACTCAAAGCCAAAGAGGAGAAGAGCGTTGACTTTTGTACAACAGTAGAAGGAGAAAGTCAACAGAGTCATATTCATTGCATCATTGTCATCAACAGCAGGAGGGTCGAGAGCAAGAGCCGAATCCCAAAACTTCTACATCATTGTCATTGCTACATCATTTGTAGCGTTGGATCCTCCATCCGCTTGGAAGGGAAAAGATGAGAGATCAACATCCAAGATTCCAATATGGGTTGATCGGAAGATTAGTTCAAGGCGAACCATTGAGATGGCTGCATGGGTAATTTGTAAGACATTGATGCAGGTAGAGACGCATTCCTTTGTGGATCGGCAATTTCTTAGCCTAATGTTGTAGAAAGACAGATAGATGGATGGCTGGGGAGAGAGATGGAGAAGAGATAGGTTGGTGGGTCATGGAGAGAGAGAGAGAGAGGGAGAGAGATTGGAGACGAAAAATGGACTCCAGAGAGAGACAGGTTGAGAGAAAGGTGTATATCAATAAATTTGGGGGGAGAGAAATAGATGCAGATATCTAGAAGGGTAGAGAGAGGTATAAATAGATCAATCAATACGCAAATTGAATTGGGGTACAAAGATGAGAGGAGAAAGAGGTAATAGATGGACAGAGCAAGATAGTGATAGACAAAAAGATCAGTAGAGAGACAGACAGATGGATAGATGGGTAGAGAGAGGTTGAGATAGATGGGAAGATAAAGGCATAGATGAAAAAAGAGATGAGCATAGATGAATATTGTAGATGGGTAGAAGAGTAGATAGAGCTAGAAAGTTGTGTAGATGGATAGATGGGTAGAGAAATATAGATAGATTGATAGACGGATAGATGTCAAGACAGATCGATGGGCAGATAGAGCTATAGATAGATTGAAAGATGGGTGATGAGAGAGATAGAGAGTAGCTTACCACCATCAAGCACAGGAAGATGAAGAAACATGTCATCATGCATGCGATGACGAAGAGGTGCTGAAGAAGTGGCAATTCAATACGATTATACAAAGCAGTGTTCAACATTCACGTAGAAAACAACCTGGGGAGGGGACCAGAGAGAGAGAGAGAGAGAGCGAGCGAGAGAGTGACACACGGAGAGAGAGGTTTTTTGTTTTAAATGGTGTTTTAAACTTTTAAGGTCGATCACGGTGATCTTGTCAATCGACCATCAATCGATCAACGATTGATCAAAGAAGGGACTATACTCACGTCGCCAATCGATCGATTGATTGAAGAGCGACAATTAGATCGTCGACTCGATCAAAATTGACCAACCCTAGAAATGCCTTATATTTCAACTATATGATTTTTAAAGCTTTTCCTATTTTTTAACACTTTCTATGGAACCTTTGAAATGTTTTTCAGGCTTAAAATTGGCCAAAACGAGGGGTCAATTTGGTGAGAAATTAAGGAAATTGATAGGTTTAAAAAGAAGACTCGAAAATGAATCTACGAAATCAAAAATCTTAAAATTTGGATCAAGATTCGTAGAGAAATCAACAAATGAAGTAGATAGAAATTTTTGAACACGATAATTGTGAAAAATTGAAATTTAAATTGAAATTGACTAAATCTATGATTCGAAATTGAAATCTAATGTTATAAAAAGAAAGTTTAGGATGAAGACTCAAATTCTAACCGAAGATAGCCCTCGAATTGATCTAATTCCTTGCCAAATCAAAGGCTTTTTATTCACGAATTCGAAAACGATCATTGGCATTCAAGAGTCAATTTCTTCCTATTCTCTCAACGAAATCTCACTTTCAAACACTCCATAGATGCGGAAATAGATCTAGAAGCGATTGGAAATAAGAGATTCAACGGCTTTGGTGTCTAGACAATTCGATTACCTGAAGAACCCAATAATGATTTACAATGTCGAAGAACCTCTCAATTTATACGGCAAATTGGGTGTAACCGTCTGATGAAGCATTTGATCTTTAAATAACGACTCTAATGAAATGCATGAGTGCAAATCGTTACGGTTAATTCATGGCCATTCGATCGAAGATATACCATCGAGATGTTGCCACGTTGTGTGTGAAGAAGAAATACATGAAACGTGATCTGCCCGATCTAGATCTAACGCTCTGTATTTGTTTTTTTCGGTTTTAATCTCAGCCGTTATAACTCTCTTGATTAACGGTTGAGATTAAATCATTTTTAAAATAATTCACCAACGAGTAAAAGTGCATCACGTACCCCCTAGTTTAAGTGACGATCTACAATTTATCTTTTACGTGCGAATCAAACGCTCCTCATGACGCCATGTCACTTGCACGTGTTTATAGCAAAACAAAGTCCCACATGACAAAAATAAAGAAAACCCGTGTGTATATAAGGTGTATGCAATTGAGGAGTTAGCGAAAATCCTTAATAGGAAGCTTTCTCCTTATTCACATACACACATGCGCACACACGTGCGTGATAACATGCTAATTAGACATGATAATACATGATTATCTATACTTATTAAGGCATAAAAGATTTCATTCCTATGCATGTTATCATATTTATCAGTGTTAATCTATCATTCTATGAAAAATCATTATAATTTCAAAAATACGTTAATGTAGGGTTATTTATAATAAATAATTTTATAACCCATCTTTACCTGAGATTAAAAGTAGTTTTTAAAGTTAAATAATGAGAGAAATCATTGTTATATACATTCATTTCATTTTCTAAGTTTTAAACTCTTAAAGAAATGAATGTATTTTTAAAATAGAAATTAAATCTCTTGTTATTTATTAAATTTTATTTTTTAGAATGATAGATAATTTAATTTTTGATCAAATGAAATAAATTTGAATTAATTATGGATTTTTTTGGATTTTTTCTGAATTTTTCTGAATTTTTAATAAATTTTTCAAGAATTTTCGGAATTAAAAATTGAAATTTCTAATTAAAATTTGATTTTTCCAAATTTTATAAGCACGCAGGTGACGTGGCACAATCTGGAGCGTCCGATCAATCGTGATCGATGATCAAGAGCGAGATATGTTGTGGCGTGACGTGGGACATTCAATCGCGCGATTAAATCATGATCGTCGATCTTCAGTTAAGGCGTGGGGTACCTGGAGTGATCTGATTCATCGACGAATCGATTTAATCTCAGCAGTTGATCAACGGAGTTATAACGGTTGAGATTAAAACTGACGAAAAACGCATCTAAGCGTCATATCAAGATCTAACGGCGGGCGTTTGATGCATTTTTATAATGCGCGCGACGTGACATCATCTTGGTGGTCGATTAAAGATCCAACGGCCACAACGTAATCTTAATGATTTGCATCTGATGCGTCTCATCAGAGCCATTGATCGGGGATTAATTGAAGATCGGACTGTTACGCCCAAATCGCCCTATAAATTGAGATGTTCTTTGATGATGTAAAGTATTTGAGGGCAATTCAACTTAATCGAACTGTTTAGACACCAAATCTCTAGAATCTCTTACTCCCAATTACTTCTAGATGCAATTCCGCATCCACAGAGTGCTTGAGAGTGAGATTTCGTCATTCGACGAGGAAGAAATCGATGCTTGAACTCCACGATCGTGTTTTTCTAAATTTTGATGAATAGCCTTGATTCCGGAAAGTAATTGGATCAATTCGAGAGCAATCTTGGGTTAGGGATTATGTTTCATCCTAATCTATCTTCATATAGATTTAGATTTTATTTTAGAATTATAATTTGAGCCAATTTCATTCTTAATTTAGATTTTTCGCGATTTTTATTTTCAAAAATTTCACCTCTGTTCATTCGATGATTTCTCCGCGAAATCAAATCCAAATTTAGTGATTTTTGATTCTGTGGATTCGTCTTTGAGTCCTTTTTCTAAAAATGTCAAATTGTCTAATTTCTATCATCATTTCATCATCCGATTTGATCAAATTCAAAGAGATCTTCATAAATTACCTTAATTCCCTATAGATTCAACCCTTATTTACCAATATACCCCTCAATTCATGATTTAATCTTAAAATTGGTGAGTTTGGATATTATTTTGACTCTTGACCGTGTGTTTTTAAAGAACCTCGTGGTTCCGATTCGTCAGTGCGCACACACGCTCACTCACACACACGTGCGCATGTACACCTCTATGACAAGTGGCGGTCTCATATGCTGCTTTTTTTTTCATGCCACGTCATCTATCATATCAGCATGCTATAAAATAAATATGTTAAAAGAATTTAATTCAAAATATATCGAATTAAATTAATAAAAAATTCAGAAAAATTCAGAAAAAATCTAAAAAACCTAAAAATTAGAAAATTCATATCTCTTAAAATATAACTCCAAATTAATCCTAATTTATTTCATTAGATCAAAAATTAAATTATCTATCATTCTAAAAAGTCAAATTTAATAAATAACAAGAGAATACATTTCTATTTCAAAAGTACACTCATTTTCTTTAGAATTAAAAACTTCGAAAAATACATGAATGTATATAAAGTGATTTCTCTTATTATTTAGTATTAAAGAGTAATAATAATCTCAAGTAAAGATGAGGCTAATCTAATCTTTAAAGTATTCTTCTTAATTTATTATAATTAACCCTAAATAAATTTATTTTGAGATTATAATGACTTTTTCATAGAATGATAGTTAAACATTCAAAAATATGATAACATGCATTAGAATGTAATGTTTTATGCTTTAATTTATATTAATAATCATATATTTTCATGTATAATTTGCATGTTATTAGAGACCATATACACTAACAAGACAACATCAACCCCATGACATAGCTCTTCAAATCAATGCTTTCCAACAGCCAAGTTGATTAGTACATTCACGATCACTTTGGTCACCTAAAATCTCTTTTCAACTATCAACTTCTTTATCAACCACTGACAACCAATAGACATACTTTAGATGGGTATCTTCAAAATCTGATGGCAAACATTTATATTAGCAAACTTTGGACCTCTATTGCTTCTCATATTCATGGTAAAATAAATTCATGTGGTCAACTTCTACATATTACATCTATTTTCTTAGCCACTCTTTGGGTTAGCAAGTGCTCCATTGAGTATATTGGCATCCTTTATTCTATATATCTTATAAAAATAATCAGTCTCGATCGTATCTAGTTCACATGATCAAGATGTAATGAAAGATTCTAAAACTTTTGAAACATTCAACAAACATGTGTGTTGGAACCAAACTGAAGGGAATGAAACACTTCCACATGTACCTACTGTGGTAAATCTAAACATCCTTCACAAGAGTTACAAGGAAATTGGGAAACTTAAATGGGAATTAGTTGCAACCTCTTTGGCTCCTTCGATTAGGACTCCTCCAGCCACACCTCATGCTAATTTTCCTTGTATGATTGAGTTGATTTTCATTCCCATGGAATATGAAGCATGGAAG
>CM044103.1:15030088-15217914 GCA_024174645.1 Lemna minuta
TGAATTGAGAGAGAGAGGCCCCCTAACCAGAGGCCCCCCCGTTGTCATAGAGTAATATGACGGATGTACAAAGTCAAGTTAAAGGGGTACATAGGTCGACTGGCCTGAGCCACTCCGATACCATGACTGCTCAAGTCCCCTCGCGTCGTGCTGGATGGCATCGACTGAGGGGATGCGTCCCCTAAAAATGACTTCGTTTCGGTGGCCCCATATGGCCCAGAGTATGGAGAAAAGCCGCTGCCACTCCCCCGAATATCGCTGTGTTCCCTCCCCGAAGGATCTCCAAAAGGCCTCCCAGGATGAGATCTCGAGTCGGTCCACATTTGCCCGTTGCCATACCGACGAGGAAACGGGACAAGTAATGAAAAGGTGCTCGCAAGTCTCCTCGTCACCAGCACATAATGCGCAGCCGGCCGGGATGTCCGGTATCACACTGTGCAGAAATGCCCTCGTCTTTAGGCGTCTCCGGAGAAGGAGCCAGGCGAATATGCGAATCTTGAGCAGCAGCCGACTCTTCCATGCAGCGCGCCATAGTCGTAAGAAAGTAGGATCCTCCGTAGACTCCTGCTCTCGAAGCCGCTGGTACACGGCTCGTGCTGAGAATCGTGGCTCTTGCCATACCCACGCGTCTGGCCCCTCCAACGGTTGACAGTCACCCAGTAACAGCTGCATCCTGATTAGGTCATCTGCCCGTTGGTCCGATAATGCCGCAGGTAAGGCCGGGGCCCATGCCTCCTGCCAGGCCTGGCAGACAAGGCCCTGCTGGTCCCGTGCTAAAGCGAACAGACGAGGAAACTTCAGCCTCATAATCCCCTGTCCATACCATTCTTCAAACCAGAAGCGGAAAAACTCCCCTGACCCGAGTCTGGGCCGGAAGAAAGGTCTAACCGCCTGGAAAGTGGGACGTAAGGAGGACAAAAAAGCAGAGTCCCCCCTTCTCGGGGTCTGCCATATCAGCCAGTCCAGCGTGTGCCCATACACGTCCCTCAGCACCGATATGACCAGCTCGCCCGTGGGATGGAGTAAGCGACTCACCCATTTAGATAGTAGGGCTGTGTTGGTATGTAGCAGATGCCGGACGCCCAAGCCGCCTTGGTCCACTGGGCGGCACAAGGTCTCCCATGAAACCAAAGCCATCCCCCGAGACTCCTCATTTGGGGGGCCACGCCAGAAAAAATCTCTCATGCTCCGCTCCAAACGTCTGCGGACCCCGACTGGCATCCTGAAGATGGACATAAAATATATAGGGATGGCTACTAGGACCGCCTTGAGGAGCACTAGACGGCCCCCCCGCGAAAGCAAGCGAGCTCGCCAGCTTGCGAGGCACGATTCAACCTTCTCGATCACTGATTGTCAATCTTGTGTACGGAGCCGCCGATCTACCAATGGCAACCCCAAGTATCGAATCGGGAGGGTACCAATTGGTGTAGCCAATATCCGGGAACACCCACGTCGGCTCCTCGAGAGACGAGTCGAAACCGATGAAGGACGATTTCTCTCGATTAAGTTTGAGGCCGGAAAAGTCAGAGAAGATGTCCATCATAGTAGACAAGGTGTGGGCCGCCGCCCACGATCCCTGGATGAAAAAAGTAGTATCATCGGCGTATTGCAGCAACGGTACGCCATCTGGAATGCTGGGCGATTGAAAACCAATGAGTGATCCATGTCGGCACAGCTGCATCGTGCACACCGCTAGAGCGTCCGCAGCGAGGATGAATAAAAGTGGAGCGAGAGGACATCCCTGTCGTATCCCCCGTTGCGGATGAATCCAGCCCCCTTGCGGTCGTCCTTGCATCAATATAGCGAAAGTGGGGGTCGTGACGCATTGCTTCATCCACCGCACCCAAGTCTCCGGAAATCCCCGTCGCCGCAAGACGTTCCAGAGGAATTGCCAGTCTAAGGTATCATACGCCTTAGAGAAATCCACTTTCCACATAAATCCTTTTGTGTCGTTTCTCCGCCATGCTGCCACGATCTCCTCCGCAAGCACTATACTGTCTGCCATCTGCTGGCCTGGCAGAAAAGCCGATTGCAGGGGACTAATTAAGGGCGGCAGGACCTTCCGGAGACGGTTGGCCAAGACCTTGGCGATGATCAAGTATATAGAGTTTGACAGAGTGAGATCGGTCGGAAGTCCCGAACATGCTCCGCCCCGGGACTTTAGGGATGAGAACTATATATGCTCGTTAAGACGGTCTAGGTTGCACCGTCCAACCCGGAAGTCCTCTAACGTCGCCATAACTTCTGGTCCGACAGTGTCCCAGCAGTCGCTGTAGAAAAAAACCGGAATGCCATCCGGTCCAAGGGCGCCCTCTCTGTTAAGGCCGTGTATGGCATTCTTTACTTCTTCTTCTGAGAACGGCATTGTCAACTGTTGTTGTTGAGAAGGCGGGAGAGTCACAGCCCCAGTGGCGCGCCATCGCCATCGGCATGTGGGGCCGTGACGGTAAAAGTCTCGAAAATGGTCAGCCAATGCTTGGCCAATAGATGTTCGCTCGCTATAGGTCTGGTCGCCGATTTGAATTCTTCGGATGTTGTTTGCTCGACGTCTGCCATTCGCCACTTGTGAAAAAATCGCGTGTTAGCATCCCCTGCAGTCAGCCACAACTGACGGGATCGCTGACGCCAGTCCATCTCGATATGTAGATCCACCTTGGCAACCTCGTCCCGGCAGGCCTTTCTCTCCTTCATCTCATCCAGCTCGAGAGGTCGAGCATCTTCAACACTGTCCAGGGCAAGTATCCGAGCTAGAGCGGCGTCCCGCATCTGAGTCCTGGCCGTCCGAATCTGTCTCCTTCGGGCGAATAGGTGATGGCGGAGATCCTTTAGCTTGGTTAGTAGCTTGTCCGTCGCTGATCCGAAAGTGAGTCGGGAGCCCCACCACTCAGTTATCTCTTGTTTCAGCCCTCCATCATGTAACCATGATCGATCCAGCTTAAAATATGTAGCCTTTGCCTCCCCCACCTGTGAGGTCCAGCAAATAGGTGTGTGGTCCGATAACGGCCGTGGGAGGGACGTCACCTCGGCCAGAGGAAAAGCATCAAGAAGCTCGGTGGTGCAAAGGAAACGATCCAGCCGGGATTGGGAGGTAGGTCCTCTCCACGTGAATCGCCGGTCAGATGGGCCCATCTCTGTCATGCCTAGAGATGTAATAACCTCTCGAAATTGTCTGGATCCCGGATCGCGGCCTCCCCCGCCATTCGGGCGGTCGTTTGCCATGATAGTGACATTAAAATCCCCGCCGATAAGGATGGGGCTATCCGGGTGAGCCCCCTGGAGCCTGACTAGATCATCCCACATCTCGCTTCGGAGGGCAGTGGTCATGGGGCCGTATGCTGATGCAACTACAAAGCCAAAACCATCTCTTCTGTCAACCAAACTGGCTGCGACCACCTGTCTCCCCTTCCAAGTGCTTGCGCGGTCGAATAATTCTTCTTTCCATGCGAGTATAATACCCCCTGATCTTCCCGAGGCTGCTATGGCTACGTGCGCCTCGCCGCTGCCCCATCCTAGGGACGTCAAGATCTGCTGGTCAACTTGTGTGAGCATCGTCTCTTGGAGAAGGATAATCTCAGCTCCCCATTCCCGCAAGTACCGCCCCACGATGCCACGCCGCCTAGCGTCACGGAGCCCACGCACGTTCCAGCAAATGCACTTCATGGAAGATTCGGCAAAACTCCATCCTCAGCCCCCATTTGATGGGCCACATCTGTTGCTTGTAGATCAAATATAGCCCATGCATAATGGACTCTTGAATAAGATCACACACCTTTGTCACACTAGAGTAAACTTATATGGCAAAAATTTCAAGAGGCTAAAGGAATCAACTGATAGAGATACAACTACAAAAATTAAGATTGATGGATCATATCAGGTTATCAATGTTAAGGATTAAGCGCCTCGATCATTCATCACATTGTAATCTTTAGACAGGATATAGTTATAACAATCCAAATTTTCTCGACTCTCGAGATACATTTTCTGGATAGAGAAAAGAGATAGAAGCTCGCACTACCTACTTGCCAAAGATGTTGAGGGTTTTGACTAGGCCACATAAGGCCCATTAGTTAATGGGCTGATCACCTCATTCAAGCAGCCATCTGATGGCAGTGTTCATGATGATCATGATTATCCTTGGATAGTCAACATTATGCCTAACCCCTGAATCCTGCTTCATGCCATCTCACTTTGTTTGTGACAATTTTGAAAAATAGAAATACACAGGTCTTAAAGAAAGCGAGTCAAGAACAGAGTGGAAGAGAGGGGAGAGAATAGAGACAAAACAGTTATGAAAAAGAACTGGACAGAGCTGAACCATAGCATTCCGGCATCAATCTGCAAGCGAAAGAATTCATTCCATTGTGACAATTACCAGAAGTATCTCCCACTTGAATATTACATGAGATGCTAACATCACAAGGGGTCAGCAAATGCCCAAAATTTTTACATGCTTGATAAACAAGGACAGGCAAAACATTAGAAGATCATCCTTCTGATACAATCCAAATCACTACCTATGAAAGTCAGAACAAGTGGGAGGTAAGAGGAGTTTATGAATCAGCAAGACACACTGAGTCACGTATCTCAATTGTGAACAGTAACCGCCGCTGAGGCAGTTAGGGGACGTGGAGATGGGGTAAGAAGAATTAGGCTTTCATGGCAAGGAAGAGGATGGTTCGGAGATCTGGAGTCTTGGAGATAAGCAGGCTAATGTGGGCCAGGAGCTGTATGCAACAGGAGCTTGTTAGGCATTCCTCATCTTCTCCTATCTCGATTATTTGTAGTTCTACTGGTTAAAAACATAAGCTACTTGCATATTTACCTATCTTTTTGTGTATTTGCAATTATGTCCTATCACTATTCTCTTTATGCTGCTATCAGAGATACTTCAACCCTAATCCTTGTTCTGGATTTCAAGAAGTTCAACTACAGCCCTGGTGATACTCACAGGGTATGGGTTCAGTATTTGGGGAAAAATGCAGAGATGACAAGGAAGAAGGAGATCAAGATAAAATTCCTTGTTTTAAAATGGATTGGCAGCAAACTCCTGCATATAGATCTCAAGAATTTCTTTGGAAAGGAATTTAAAATGGGTCTTCGGGAGAGAGTCTATGAAGAGAACAAAGATAAGAAATATTCTAGTGCCTCTGGGGCCATATAATGCCTAGATCACCATAAGAATTTCGGACCTTCATATGGAAAACACATTTTGAATCCAAATGGGGGCAAAGGAAAGCTTTTCCCCAACTGTATGGATTTGGCATACAAGTAAGCGATTGAAGTCTTCGTCGACTGCCCAGTTTAGATCACAAAGAATGAAGTTCTCGTCTACTTGATCGAAATCAATGTCATATCTGGCACAATGTTTGCTCATTCTCCATATGCTAACAGCATCACAACTTCTGAAGAGACTACGAGAATGATGAGAGAGCAGCATTTTCAAAGAAACAAAACCACAAGTGAAATGGGCATCACCAGAGTAGAGCTCACGATCAATGTGATGTACTCGGCTGTCAACCTCCATAATGTGGGAACAACAGTCCATGGACTCCTGTTTTTAGACAAGGTGAAAAACAATGTTGCTAGCAAGCATGCTATTGGCAGAGTGGAGATGCAGGATCAGTGGAGCTTATAGGGAAGTAGGTAATTCAAGTGCACAATAAGGACAAAAGTTCCAAGGGACATAACATGGTCGTTTCAGAAATCATACCACAAAAATTAGATTTCCTGTCCTTAACAGAGACATGCTAACTAACAAGTGAGAAATTTATGACACGCAAGGAAACAAACCCATGTTGTATCTTTAATAAGAAGTTTGGTCCCAAGAATCAAGAGGAGCATGATTGCCATCATCAAGATGATGAATCAGATGGGGAAGAAACAAATTACTTGATAGCTGATGGGTATCTTGCAGGGAAAAGAGGAGACAATTCCTGATGCCAGTGGGGCAACACACCATTGTTTGTGTATCAAGTGATAGAAGAATCCCACATGCCGATTTTCAGCTCATGGAGTTTGAAATTGTTATGGCGGGGGGGAAATCAATCAGGACATGAGGAATCTGCATCCAACTTGAAATAGACAATCAAGGAGTGTTCATCAAGACAGAATTTCCTTCCCTTGGAGTAGGAAATGCATCTTTCATCTGGCGCATGGAGCATTTGACTTCCTTCAGATGGACATATGCGTTCACTAGCAGTTTCTAATATGTACATCAAAGTTGAGCGATATCCTTGACTTTGTGGGTCAGTCTGTGAGTAACCATGTCGAAATTGTCTCCAGAGGCAAATCTCAAGGAACTCCATGGAGTTTTCAGGTTTACAGTAGAGATATCTTAAATCATGGGGGGAGAACTATCCCATGATTCAGCAATTCAGTCTTCCATGGGATCAGTGAGCTATCTAGAGTAATATATGACCATTATCCCCTGGAATAGGCCCATGGTGGGTTACCCCAGCTACAAGTGAGTTGGTGGAAGCCATGTTTGTAGAGGGAGACATAATCCTAGCCACTTTAAAAGAAAAGCTTCTTCGAGCTCAAGCCTTCATCGAGAAAGAAGAAGACTATCATCAAAGAGAGGTACCCTACCACAGGCAGTCTCTCATGGGGGTGAAGCTGCAGCAAGGTTTGCAGTCCAGTGGGAACCTCAAGAGCTTCCTAACAGTTTACCAATGTACAGGAAGGGAGGAACTATTGGTACTAAGCTATCTCTGGACAGGGCCTGAAGACATTTTTCCAGAACGACAAAAAGGAGACTGAGCAGTAGTCTTCATTCAGTGGAAAGAAATACCAAATCATGAAGCCTCCCAAGAGCTGGCATCACTGATGCGCAAACTGATCTGAAGTTTCCAATTTGGGGACAAGGCGTCAGTGACAGGAGAGTACAAGGATACAATCTCAATCGCTACCTATGAAAGTCAGAATAAGTGGCCTATAAGAGGAACAAATGAATCAGCAAGAAACATGTTGAGTCACATGTCTCACTTATTTATGAACAGTAACTGCCGCTCGGGCAATTACGGGAGGTGGAGAAGGGAGATAAAAAAGACATTAGGTTTTGATGGCAAACAAGAGGATGAACTAACAATTTGGAAGCAGACTGACAAGGTCTAGGTGCTGTATGCCAAGGGAGCTTTTTTTAGGCATTCCTCAACTTCTGCTATCTAGATTGTTTGTAGTTCTCTTGGTGACTGAATTGAAAGGGAGTAAACCCTTTAAAATTTCTTCAGATATTCTCCTCTTTATATTTTCTTTATCTGTTATTCAGGAGCCCATCACCTTCCAAGACAAGAGGTTAGGAGAAACCCCACAAACTGCCTTCCCTTCTCAAATAGACAAACTCAATCTGACCTGCCCAGCTATTCTGTAATATATTTTCCTTGAGTAACCAGCCCAGCTATTCTGAAATATATCTTCCTTGAGTAACCTACCCAGCCATTCTGAAATATATCTTCCTTGAGTAACCTGCCCAGCTATTCTGATAAAGGGCTGATGATGTCCTAATTCAGGAGGAGAAATAGAAGACCATACAGAATGCACCAGTCCAGCGGACTGAGCCGACTCAAGAAAAAGATTTGGCATCTGGGAGAATCTAGGAGAGCAGCGGCAGGGTGATTCTCCAATTTCTTCTTCGGAGGAGGATCAGCAACTCTTGATGATCCTTGTTTTTTCTATCCTTCCACTTTCCTTGTACTCTGGATCTTCTTTTGAATATGAGTCTCTTTTCTTCAAATGCAGAGTCTAACCATCATTTTTCTCAGAGAAGAGATTGGAAGAAACCTCATAAACTCACTTCCCTTCTCAACTAGACAAAGTCAATCTGACCTCCTCAGCTATTCAGTTACAATGACTTCAAGATTAAATTTCATGATTTTTCAAATATTTAAGCCTCTGTCAAAAAGCAAAGGATAAGCACTCATCCACTGATAAGGTAAAAGGTAAAAGCAGTAATATGATTGTAGAACAGTACCTATTAAAAAATTCTCTGAGAGCTTTCGGCAGAAAACATAAATATCTAAGTCTGTTCCCTCTACCACATCTATCAATCAGTTTGTGTCAATTTTTTTAGTGCAAAAGTCAATCAATCATACACAGAACAACATAGATAATCAGTGACGAATTGAATCACAGAAACAATATCTAGACAAAATACTCAAGAAAATAAAGATTTAAAATACTTAATTATGTAAACATACCTTGGGGCTGGTAACAAGCTCGTGAGAATAACTAACAGAACAAGAAGTTGGTACCGGTCCCATCCTTTCTTCAGTCTTCGATGAAATACATTTCTCTAAGTTGTTAATTACCAATTTCAATAGTTCTTGATCCTGCTCTTTCAATGTGTTCGCATTAGAACAACTGGTTGTCACAAGCACACCTGAAAGATTATGAATCATTTTGACCAGAAGTTGTGCATCAATCTGTGATGCTGGATTCATGATTGAAGAAGAATCAGACACCAGCAGTGGTCTGGACATCGCATCGCATCTATCATTTGTGGACATTACAGAGGGCATGAGCTTATCCAAATCTGGGATGCAAAATGGATCTGAAAGCAGATTTCTCATTTCTTTGACTGATTCTGTAGTTAAAGGACCAATAACCTCATCATTTGATGGTTTTCCACATAATTTGTTATTACCGACTTCCTTTGGGAAACGTAAGACTCGAGAAACTTCCTCAGTATGAGCAGTTGAATAATCAGATGAATCATGTAGAAAGTAATCAAAAATTCCATCTGAACACTTATCGTTTCGGGAGGATGATGCCCCTTTCCAACATGGTGAGTCAATCACAAGATGTTCGTCAAAATTGTCCAAGGAGACAATATCAGGATTTCCTGAAGTTTCCTTATTGATATCAGGATTTCCATTAATGTGATCCTTATAAATTTGATTTGTGGAGCCAATGACCGGTGGTGCTGTAATTTTCACTGAAGTAGATTTGGCAACCATGCCCTCCGTTTTTGTAATCTCAGAGTATCTATCCCCACTTTGAAAGGTCGGGTTTCCCGAATACTCCCTGTGCCTCACGGCATCTGTATACGCGGCAGCTTTCTGAAAATTTACTGGATCAGATTTCATACCATCAACCTCAGAAGAGTATTTACTACCATAAGATAGCAGCATTGGCGAGTATGAAATGTATTCTTCCACAGGAGTGTTAGGAGATAACTGGGATATTCCTCGCAAAAAACAAGACGCACCGGAGATTTTCTCCCCCGGAGACGCACCGGAGACGCACCGGAGATTATCAGAATCTTCACCCTTCAAATTTTGCTCCCCGGACACCAAATCACCTTGTCCACGTTGCCAGTCACTCCCATATGCTACAGAGTCATATTCGTAAATCACATTTCAAAAAACAGTTTCCAAAAAACACCAGAATCACTTTAATCTCTTTAAAAATGATAAACCGACTAACGAATATCGCAGTCATACCTTTCCCCCAAAACGAGCTTCCTCCGGAAGCCTCACTTTCAACTCCCACGTTGAACGGCGTATTAGGCAGAAGAACCCTCTGCCCATCCGGAGATTGAATTCCACTACCTGAAGGCGAGATATAGCGCGGATAGTACGGTTCCGCCTGAGGGAGATTTCCGGATGTAGAACCGCGGCCAAAATAAGCCGAGCCGTCGGCAGGAGGAAGATCGAACGGACCTGCAGAAGAAGTTTTCCCGAGGGACCAAGACGAGGCGTAAGGATCATAAGGCGGCGGCGCTGCGCTAGAGCCACCACGACCGACCGTGAAAGGCGGCGCTAGCGGAGAGAGAGAAGAGGACGTCGACGAGGCCAGGTGGTTCCTCCGAGAAGTCCCTCCGTAGTTCATCCTCGCGGCGTGGAGAGAATGAAGAATTCAAGGGCAGAAAAGTACCACATCAGAGATTACCAAGTATCAAAAGGGGGTTCTCTCTTTCTCGCATATTTGAAATTTGAATACTTTAATGACGTCATAATTCTGCAGAATCTGGGGTATGAAAAACCGGGCCAGGGTTGAGAGACGAAAACGGAGTGCGCCTGCTGTTCTCTAGGGCGCCGTTGACTGGATAAGGAGGACGAAGTCCGCGGGAAATAGATAAAGACGGCCGGATAACACGTGTCGCGCTTAGATTATTCCAAACTTGGGGGGTTAGGAATTTAACGGCAGCGATAAATGCTAAAGGCAGGAGCAGCAGAGCAAGCAGTACTCGAGGAAGGTTAACCCCGAAAGAGAAGAAGAAGGAGAAGATGTTGCTGGTGTCGGTCTTGGCGGATTTGCTAGAGGAGTATATGGTGCTGGTGGCGAGGACGATGGAGCAGATACTGCACGATGCGCCGTTTCCGCGGCGGATGAGGTTCTTGATGCTGAGGAGCATCCCCTTTACGTCCCCGCCTCGGTCCCTCCAACCTTTACCCCCTCCTTACGCGGCCATCGCTCATACCCATGGCCGTTGAACTCTGAATCATTGTATCGTTGTAAATCTTGTGCTGAGGTAGGATTTTTCTTTCTGATCTTTTGTTATTGGTCCGCTCCCTCTCTGCTCGGAGGTGATCAGGAGCTCTCGAAGCTTCCATAATTCCACTCGAAGTCTGACGCCGAGAAACGGGCTAGTTGGTTAGTGGGCCTTGTATGGGCCTCGTACGTTTTCGGAGTTGGTCATGGTGAAGGGTCCAAGAGAGCTCAGTAATAGGGTGAAGCTTTTGACACTCAACTATGAAGCTCAGCCTCAAGCTGGACTAAAGAACTCTGAAGCATTGGCCCAATGGCTGTTCAAAGTGATAGATGTGAGTGCTAGAAATAGACTACAGTTTTTCACATAATGGTAATCATGCGATCCTGATGAATGATATCATAGCCAAGTCATGAGTTCAGATCCAA
Organism: Lemna minuta; assembly: GCA_024174645.1. Classification (NCBI taxonomy): domain Eukaryota; kingdom Viridiplantae; phylum Streptophyta; class Magnoliopsida; order Alismatales; family Araceae; genus Lemna; species Lemna minuta. Next base: position 15,040,946 of record CM044103.1, read on the forward strand.
ATAGTGCCAATCCATCGAAGGATAAACTTAGAAAGGGCGTGCAACATTGATAACATAGATTATGCTTCATTATCTCATCAATGGCATGAGTTATATTATTCTACTTGTATCAAAATCTTTGCATATTTTAGTCGTATCATATCATTTTTCACCCAATTTCTTATTGTTCACGATTTTTATGTTTATTTTAGATTGTGTGTTTGATTTTTCTTCAGATTGATTATTTTATAAAGTTTTAATAAGTCCCAGACTTAAATCAATTTAAGGAATCAAAGAAGATAAGAATGAGAATGATGATTTTCATATTAATTGTCAACAAAGTTTAATTTTTAAATCAAACAAAGCCATAATATTAATCTTCTCCTTATTCATTTCTCTATGAGTTTATAAATGGTATGGTAATATAGATTTTTGAATTTCCAAAATTTTGCCATAAGGTTCATGGGAATGCTTAGGGTTAGATGATCACGATCACGCGCGATCGAGATCAATCAGCAAAAGGTCAACTCATCAATCAATCAAATTGGTATGTGCCCTGATCGATCGTCGATTGATCGTCAATTGATCGTCAATCGACAAGGTTGACGATCATTGATAGAAATAAAAAAATAGAAATAATAGACATTCCGCAAGCTTGCCATGATTCAGCGAGAATCTAGCTTTATTTCGTTTTGTAGACTTTCTTGAAGGATGAATGGTTGTTGATTTTAGGTGGAGAAGATGAAGGAAATAGCCAAACTCAAAGCCAAAGAGGACAAGAGCATTGACTTTTGGACTACGATAGAAGGAGAAAGTCAACGGAGTCATAGTCATTGCATCTTCGTCATCAGCGGCAGGAGGGTCGAGAGCAAGAACTGAATCCCATAACTTCTGCATCATTGTCATTGCTAAATCATTTACAGCATTGGATCCTCCATCCGCTTGGAAGGGAAAAGATGAGAAATCAACATCCAGGATTCCAGTATGGGTTGATCAGAAGATTAGTTCAGGGCGCCCCAGTGAGATGGCTGCATGGGTAATTTGCAAGACATCGATGCAAGCAGGGACACATCCCTCTGTGGATCGGCAACTTCTTAGCCTAATGTGGTATAAAGACAAATAGATGGAAGGCTGGGGAGAGAGATGGAGAAGAGATAGGTTGGTGGGTCATGGAGAGAGAGATTGGAGACGACAGATGGACTCCAAAGAGAGACAGGTTGAGAGAAAGATGTAGATCAATAAATGGGGGGAGAGAAATAGATGCAAATATGTAGATGGGTAGAGAGAGGTATAAATAGATAAATCAATACGCAGATTGAATAGGGGTACAAAGATGAGAGGAGAAAGAGGTAATAGATGGATAGAGCGGGATAGTGATAGACAAAGAGATCGGTAGAGTAACAGGCAGATAGATGGGTAGAGAGAGGTTGAGATAGATGAGAAGATAGAGGCATAGATGAAAAAAGAGATGAGCATGGATGAACATTGTAGATGGGTAAGAGAGTAGATAGAGCTAGAAAGTTGTGTAGATGGATATATGGGTATATAAATATAGATAGATTGATAGATGGATAGATGTCAAGACAGATCGATGGGCAGATAGAGCTATAGATAGATTAAAAGATGGGTGATGAGAGAGATAGAGAGTAGCTTGCTAGCATCAAGCACAGGAAGGTGAAGAAACTTGTCATCATCCATGCAATGACGAAGAGGTTCTCAAGAAGCAGTGATGCAATACAATTATATGAAGCAGCGTACAACATTCACATAGGAAACAACTGGGGAGGGGAGCGAGAGAGTGAGCGAGAGAGCAAGAGAGCGAGCGAGAGAGCGAGAGGGCGAGCGAGAGAGCGAGCGAGAGAGCGAGAGAGCGAGCGAGAGAGCGAGAGAGCGAGCGAGAGAGCGAGAGAGCGAGAGAGCGAGCGAGAGAGTGAGCGAGAGAGTGACAAAGAGAGAGAGAGAGAGAGAGAGAGAGAGAGGTTTTTTGTTTTCACAGAGTGAATGGTGGTTTAAACTTTTAAGGTCGATCACGGTGATCTCATCGATCGATCATTGATTGATCGACGATTGATCAAAAAAGGGACTATGCTCGGGTTGCCAATCGATCGATTGATTGAAGAGCGACAATCAGATCGTCGACTCGATCAAAATTGACCAACCCTAGAAATGCCTTATATCAAAAATTTTAAAGCTTTTCCTGTTTTTAAAGATTTTCTATAAAATCTTTGGAATAATTTTCAGGCTTAAAATTGACCAAAAAGAGGGGCTAATTTGTTGAGAAATTAGGAAAATTGATAGATTTGGAAAGAAGACTCAAAAACGAATATACAAAATCAAAAATCATAAAATTTGGATCAAGATTCGGGGAGAAATCAATGAGCAAAGTAGATAGAAATTTTTTAACACGATAATTGCGAAAAATTGAAATTGACTAAATCTATGATTCGAAATCGAAATCAAATGTTATAAGAAGAAAGACTACGATGAAAACTCAAATTCTAACCCAAGATAGTCCTTGAATTGATCCAATTTCTCGACGGATCAAAGGCTTTTCGATTGCGAATTCGAAAACAATCGTTGGCGTTCAAGAGTCAATTTCTTCCTATTATCTCAAAAAAAATCTCACTTTCAAACACTCTGTGGACGCGGAAATAGATCTCAGTTGTTATAACTCTCTTGATAAATGTTTAAGATTAAATCATTTTTAAAATAATTCTCCGACGAGTAAAAATATGTCATGTACCCCCCAGTTTAAGTGACGATCGACAATTCATCTTTAATGCTCAAATCGAACACTCCTCATGATGTCACGTCACTTGCACGCGTTTTTAACAAAACAAAGTCCCACATGACAAAAATTAAGAAAACGTGCATATATATAAAGTGTATGCGAATGAGGAGTTAGCAAAAATCCTTAGCAGGAACCTTTCTCCTTATTCACATACACACATGTGCACACACGTGCGCACACGCTCACACGCGCGCGCACATGTACACCTCTATGACACGTGGCGGTCTCATATGTCGCCACATGGTGCCGCTTTTTCATCCGCGCCACATCATCAGCATGCGATAAAAGAAATATTTTAAATGTATTTAATTCAAAATAAATTGAATTAAATTCATAAAAAATTCTGAAAAATTCTGAAAAAATCTTGAAAAAACCTATAAATTAGAAAATTCACATCTTTAAAATATAACTCCAAATTAATCCAAATTTATTTCATTGGATTAGAAATTAAATTATCTATCATTCAAAAAAGTCAAATTTAATAAATAACAAGCTAATAGATTTCTATTTTAAAAATACACTCATTTTATTTATAATTAAAAACTTAGAAAAATACATAAATGTATATAAAGTGATTTCTCTTATTATTTAGCATTAAAGACTAACTATAATCTCAAGTAAAGATGAGGATAATCTAATCTTTAAAATATTATTCTTAATTTATCATAATTAAACCTAAATAAATGCATTTTGAGATTATAATGACTTTTTTATAGAATGATAGATAAACACTAAAAAATATTATAACATGCTTTAGAATGGAATGTTTTATGTTTTAATTTGCATTAATAATCGAATATTTTCATGTATAATTTGTATGTTATTAGAGACCATATACACTAACAAGACAACATCAACCCCATGACATAGCTCTTCAAATCAATGCTTTCCGACAACCAAGTTGATTAGTACATTCATGATCACTTTGGTCACCTAACAGCTCTTTTCAACCATCAACTTCGTTATCAACCATTGAAAACCAATAGACATACTTTAGATGGGTATCTTCAAAATCTGATGGCAAGAATTTATATTAGCAATCTTTGGACCTCTATTGCTTCTCATATTCATGGTAAAATAAATTCATGTGGTCAACTTCTACATATTACATCTATTTTCTTAGCCACTCTTTGGGTTAGAAAGTGCTCCATATATCTTACAAAAAATATCAATCTCGGTCGTATCTAGTTCACATGATCAAGATGTAGGAAAAGATTCTAAACCTTTTGAAACATCCAACAAACATGTGTGGCGGAACCAAACCGAAGGGAATGAAACACTTCCACATGTACCTACTATGGTAAATCTAAACATCCTTCACACGAGTTACAAGGAAATTGGGAAACTTAAATGGGAATTAGTTGCAACCTCTTTGGCTCCTTCTATTAGGACTCCTCCAGCTACACCTCATGCTAATTTTCCTTGTATGATTGACTTGACTTTCATTCCCATGGAATATGAAGCATGGAAGTGATCACATGCATTTATAACTTAATTTCTTATCCTAATTAACTCATATTCATGCTTATTTTATGTGAATATTTTGCATGTTATCATACTTTTTTTAGGAATTTTCTCCATTTGTATGTCATTTCACTAAAGTCGATATTTACGCATAAATTAGGGATAATTTTATGCTTGATGGATGATTAGTCTTTTGCAAAGTTAAAATTAATAGAAGGTAATCTCTTTTCTTGAATTACTTTGACTTTAGTGTATGATTTGAAAGATAATTTCAAGATGAAATTATGATTAAGAAGAATTCTTAAAAAATGAGTTAAGTTAATTTTTAATTCATCTTAATTTCTTCTTTGAAAGTATATTTTAGATGACATGATAGAGAAAATTTGGATTAAAAAAGAGTTGTATATTTTAAGTTATGAATTTCTAAAGTTTATGCCCTTTTTTAGATTTTAACTTGATTTTTAAATTAATTTTTATTAATTTTTATAATTAAAAATCGAAAAAAAGGGGTTGTTTTATCCGCAGGACCGCGGGGCTGACGTGGCGCGCAGGACGGGCTGACGTGGCACGCAGGAGCCGCGTGGATGCGACGTGGCACGCAAGGCCACGTGACAGGGCCGCGCAGGCCCACGTGAGGCGCATGTGGCGCACATGTCGTGGACACGTGGCAAGAGGCCACACAGGTCCACGGCGGACGCCGTGTGGGGCGCCACGTGGCAGGAGGGTTGGCATTTGGAGGGCCCACGGGTTAGTGGGCCCTGGTCAGGAGTTTGGGGCGGTAACGCAAATGCGTTACCGCACCCCAACTCTAATACTCGTCTTTTCTTTTCTTTTATTCCGTGTGGGACTATGTCCCACACGTTTCTTACCTTTTGCAGGTGACGTGGCAGTGCCGTAGGCGTTTGATTTGATGGCGTTAATATAGTGTGCATTGATCAGATGGACCGGAGTCCACCCGACCGTCATCAACAGCACGTGCGATAAATCCGCACTTAAGTGCATGCGATGATCGGATTATCTGGGGACACGTGGAGGCGTCGCGTGCATGTGATCTCCATCGGACGGGCCAATCAAAACTAAAGATCGATTACTCATCTAGCGATGCGTGGAGGCTCCTGGAGCGTCTGATCTTCATCGGACGCGCGATCGTGAGCTACCATGAGATCCTCATCGGACGGTGGATCGAGTTGGACGAAGAACCACGATCGATACTTGATTGTGGCTCGATCATCGCGCGATCGTGGCCGATTCAGCGCAAAATCGGGAGCCACGTCCGCTCCAAATGATGGAACACGATTGCGCGACGATCGTGGCCATCAAATCGTGCTCCCGACCGCATCAAACGGCCCGAATTTTTTGGGCCAAAAATCTCCTTTAAAAAGACGATGTATCCCCCCTTTTGTTCTTCAACTTTTGATTGATTTGTGAAGCAATTAAGCGAATTTGGAGCAAAATCTTAAGTTCTTCGTGATCCCCCCACGTTTAGACTCAATTGTGAAACAATTGGAGTGGGATTGATCATGAATTCCTCCTTGATTTCATCGAATTTTCCCCTTGAATTCTGAACAACCACGAGGAAGAATTAGAGCAAATTCGATTCAATCCACGTGAATTGAAGCCCCATTCTTGCAGCAATCAAGAGGTAATGTGAGTTTTTATTAGGTTTAGATCTTTAATTGTGCAAATTAGTTCTTAGTGTTCTTCATTTTCTCCAAATTTTAGTCTAAAAAATTGTTGATTTTGAAAATAAGATATCTCTCTGATTATAATTCCAAATTACTTGATTTTGGTTTCATTCGATTCCTCTTTTCATAAACTTTCCATGGATATAAAATTCATTGAATTCCGGCCCTTGAATTTAACGTTTGACCGAGCATTGTTCATTTTTCATCAAAATTTGAACGTTGACTTTCGGGGTCAATTACTTTTAAAATACAAATCAGAATTTGATCATTTTGTTCTTTTTAGATTCCTCTAGTTCTTAGCTTTCCATTGATATATAAATTTCAATATTTAGATTTCATTTGTCTAGTCAATTTGAAGATTTCCTCTGAGGTGTTCATTTCGGGGATTTTCTGATATTTGATTTTCAATAATTCATAGTAAATCCATTTCTTATCCAAAAATCACGAATTTTATATCAATAAATTCCATTTTCTGTCTAGTTTCAAAATATATAGGTTTCGTAATTTTCTGACACCTTTTAAATATTTGATTTTTAAGAACTCTGACTATTGGTCAAAGTCAATGCTTTGACTTTGACTTTTGACTTTCCTCTGTCAAATCCGAGATTTCAATTCTTAAAATTTCTTGTTTATTATATTTATATCATTTCCATTCATTACATATTATTTTCATTTATTTAAAACCCATTTTAAACCTAAGTTTGACCAAGTCAACTCTGCAATTTAATCAACCCTGCTTTTTGTGGATCGACCCGATACTTACACATTACTTGATTCTTTATCTTTATCTCTGTGAGTTCGGTTTTATAAATTTTTTTTAACCTACGTTTGTGTGTTTTAATGACCGCACTAAAACGCTTCGTCAGGAAGCAAGCTCAATCTCCATCCATTTTGCCACAACTTTGGGTACACATGCCTTCCACGCTTATAAGTTATCCAAGATTAATAACTCTAGAGCATCTGCCCATATGATCAATAAACCCTTGGTTTCCTCCTTTCTTACTCCTACATTTGCCTATCCACCCATTTATGTTGCTTAAAATTTTTTGTGCCCTAAAAAAGGCTCCAAAATGGCCATACCTGTTAGCTCTCTTTCCTTACATGATGTTATTTATGTGCCTTGATTTCTGCAAAATTTTTATCCATAAGTTATATTACCCATAATTTTAACTATGTGGCTCTTTTTTTCTCTTTTAATTGTATTTTCTCGGATATGTTTACTGAAGGGAGGATTAGTTTGGGCCATGAAAATGGTTTGAGACTTAATGAGCTTGTGCGGGATATTCTATATGTTAACCCTTAGGCTCTTATTTCTAGTTCTACTACTTCTCTTTTGTGCAATCCTAGGCTTGGTCATCCTAGTTTTCTCTAAACTTGATAAATTTTCACTTTGTTTATGCCTGTTTAAGTTTGTATGTAACTCTTATCAATGAGGTGAGTATCATCGCTCCACTTACCCTCCCTACAACTCTATTCCATCATCTCATCCTTTTGACCCTATTCATTGTGATGTTTTAAGACCCTCCCAAATAGCCTTTCAATATGTCCATTTCTAGTATACTATATTTTCCATGACTACATTCAATGCAGTATGGTATATATCCCCCAAGGACTACCCCTAAGTACTTGGCAAGATCTATCACCTTATCACCTAACATTCTACTAGCTCAAAAATCCTACTCATGGACAATGCCCTCCCATTTGTTCATGAAGACTTGTCGCATTTTTTGTGCTGATCATGGCATAATCAATTGACCCATCTATCTATATACCTCCCACGAAAATGATTTAAAAACAAAAACATCACTACCTACTTGACATCACTCACACTCTTGTCACTTAAATGCATGTTACCCATTATCTTTGGAAATATGTTCTCTTAATCACCACTTACCTTTATAATTACTTTCCATCTTCACCTTTGGGTGGCATTTCTTCAACTTTTCTCGTTGCTCACTGTGGTTTTGGTTGTACAATGTTTTGGTTTTGGTTCTAAACTTGTCCCTTTGAGGCATGACTCAAGTTTTGGAATTCTAAATAACCTATGATGGTAGATTGCAACTACTATTGACATCTACAAGGAAAGTTGATCTATTTGATAGTTACTCGTATGAATATATTTACTTATACTATAGTGTTCTTAGTTTATGTAGAACTCTTGCATGATGCACTGGGGAGCTACATTATGGATTATCACTTACATACAACATGCTCTTGGCAAAGGCCTTATCTATGAACCTCAAGATCATCTTCAAATTGAGGCATGTTTTAGTGTTGGATATGCTAGGAACAAAGAGATCAGAAAATGACTAAGGGGTACCAAGCATATGTTGGAGGTAATTTAGTCTCTCGTCTCTTGTTATAGTTCAAAATTTGAGTATTGAGCTATGTATGCTTCTAAGCATGAGATGGTATTGCTAACTCTTTTTTTACAAACTTCATTGTCACAACTTTGACTCATATGCATGTGTTATGATAACCAAGTGGCTATCTTTATGACTCAAAACTTTGCATTTTACGAGAGGACCAAGCACAGTGAGTTTGACATGAGTTATTTCAACACCACATGTGTCATCATCAAACTAGTTCGCAAATATCTTCATCAAGAACCTCATCTATTTATAGTATGATTGCAAGGGATCCAAGTTGGGCATGCTTGATCTTCAGGGAGAGTGTTAGATGTAGCCCATCAGAGGGCTTAGCTCACGTTAGGGACATTACTCGTCATAGGTGATAACATGCTATATTAACATGATAAAACATCATTTTTTATGCATATTAAGGTATAAATGGTTTCATTTACATGCATGTTATCATACTTATGTGTATTATTCTATCATTCTACGAAGAAGTAAATATAATCTCAAAAATACTTTAAATTAGGGTTAAATATGATGATTTAAAAGATAAATAATTGATAACCCATCTTTACTTGAGATTATAAAGGTTTTTAAAGTCAAAATAATGAGAGAAAAGGTTTTTATAAACATTTACTTACTTTTTTAAGTTGAAATCTTTAAATAAATAAATGTATTTTTGAAATAATATTTAAAAATCTCATTATTTATTAATTTTGACTTTTTAGAACGATAGATAATTAAATTTTGGATCAAATGAAAGAAATTTGGATTAATTTGGAGTTATATTTTAAAAGTTATGAATTTTCTAATTTTTAGGGATTTTTTTTGGATTTTTCTGAATTTATTTCGATTTTTAAATAATAAAAATGAATTAAAAAGGGGCAAAAAGCGGGTTTATTCCGCGCAGGACCCACGTGGATGCGACGTGGCACTTAGGGCCACGTGGCAGCGCCACGCGGACCCACGCGGCGCAATATATACTTATATTTATATAGTTTACAATATATATAGTAAGTTCAACCTTCCGTATATCGGAAGGGAATATTAATTCCCTTAAAACGCCACTCATTATAAACCCAATCGCCTTCTTTAATTTTTCCCGTGTGGGACTAAGTCTCACACATTCTTTTAAATGCAGGTGACGTGGCCGCTCACGGTGCGTTGGATCAGGCGAGGCACGGAAGATGGCGCGTCGATCGCGTGCGCTCTCAGTCCACCGGAGATGATCAGCGCACGTGCTTCAATTAATCGGATTATAACGGCCGAGATGAAACGGTGGGGAGCTCATCTCGACCGCCCGATCACGATGGAAGGGGCGCGATGCGAAGTGTTTTAAAACGTACTTCAGAACGGACCATCGGACCCTCCATCGGTGATCCGACAGATGCAATATATTCGAAACGGTCCACGATGGACCGTTTCATCGTAACCGTCAATCGTTTTGATCAAACGGTTACGCCCAAAATCTGTATAAAAGGAGGGGTTCTTCCGATGTTCAAACCATTCGAGTGGAAATCAATCTAATTGAGCTATCTAGACACCTCCCCTCTCGTTTCTCTTGATCTCATCGTGTTCTACCTTCAATTTCGCACCTCCAGAGCCCTTGAAATCAAGATTTTATCGTGTAGATCGGTAGAAATTGCAGCTTGAACTCATCGTGGTGTTCTTCGGTGTTTTCGTCGATTAATCAGTTTAATCGAGCTAATCTGATCGCTAATCGTGGTTAGTGGAAGCGGTTTTTACTAAGATTTAGTTTATCTAAGTTTGATTTCGATATAGATTAGGATTTAAGGTTCAATTTGGTAGAATTTTAGATAAAATCGCGATTTACGATTCCGAAATTTTCTCTCCACTTCAATCTTCGATTTCTCCACGAAATCAAGTCCAAATTCGATGATTCTTGATTCCGTGGAATCGATTCGAAGTTATCTTTCATAATTTAGCATTTTCCCCAATTTCTATCATCAATTCATTGTTCGATTTGATCAATTTTAAAGAATACATCAAGAAATTCCTTATTTCCCTGTGGATTCGACCCTTATTTAGTATTATACCCTTCAATTCGATACATTTTCATTAAATTAGTAAGTTTGGAATAATTTTTGACACGAGACTGTGTGAAATCAACGACCTCGCGGTCTTGTCTCGTCAATAGGTCATATTTCTGTTTTTTCTCTCTTTCCCCTTTATAAATAGAAGCTTGTAGTATCTTCTTTGATCATATATTATAATCTGGCTTTACCATTCATAATTATGAAGATAGAAAAGTTTAGAATGTTATTTTTATGGGTAAGTGGAGAGATTCTTAACTCTTTGTGTATTCCTTACACTAAATAGAGACGTAGGGGAATCTTTAGGCAAGCGCAAGTGAAAAAGATATGGCCATCGGACATATAAATATGACATTGTAGATATTTTTGGAATAGATTTATCTTATTTGAATGCAATTGCCCTTATTGAATTTCTCTTATGCCTTTTCCAACTGCTATCAAAACGAACATGAACACTATTTCTTCTCAGATTTTCATGCACATTATGTCTCGAGTCAAAACAATACTCACCTTTTTTTCAAGAACACCATCTCAATGATTTTGCAGTTTAAAGTTAACACAATTCTTAATAAATAAAAAATTCTTAAATTACAATTTGAGAAGCAGTTTTCAATAAGCATTGCTCCACAACCAGGGCACATTTTACAAAATATATATTTGGATCATGACAATGCAATGTCCCAATTTAATCCCAAAAATGATAAACAGACGATAGCTAATGTCTAACTAGCATAAATATATTTTATAAATTCTTTTATTTAGAGTTTCCCAATGGACAGTTATACTACCAAATTGAGACTAGATATCAGGGCAACCAACAAGGGTCATAGTCCAGAATTCAATCCATCGACCCAGATTCCCCGTTCGTAAGAGATCTCAATATGCAGTTCCCATTTGAACTTCACTCAGGGTAAGAGTATTGACAAAGGGAGCAGCCTCTTCCACGGTTTCCGGATCTTATTTCGTCGTCCTTCTCCTAGAATGATTTTTTCCGTCGCTTCCGAAGCTGCGAGCGGCTCATCCCCGTTTCTATCAGCGCTCGGCTCAACTCCCTCTGAATTCCAGAAACGCGATTCCTTTCTCTTCTTCTTTATTCTGGCTAGGACGTCATCCCGGTTGCAAATTCCCCAAACTGTCACCTTTTGTTGATCATAATCAACGTGCACTGAATGTATGCCTGGGAATTCCGCAAATGGCTTGGTATAAAGAAAGAATGGATGGGAAAGATATGGAGACACATGATAAGCAGGCAGTTAGGTAGATAATTGATATACTAATAGAACGATAGATAGAGTTGTATATATATAGATTAATCGTTAGTTAGATCGGTAGGTAGATTGATAGGTTGATAGATAGATAGATAGATAGATAGATAGATAGATAGATAGATAGATAGATAGATAGATAGATAGATAGATAGATAGATAGATAGATAGATAGACAGACAGACAGATAGATAGATAGATAGATAGATAGATAGATAAATAGATAAATAGATAGATAGATAGATAGATAGATAGATAGACAGATACATATGTAGTTATAAGGAGAGAGATTGATAAACTGTACCTTTTATATTTCTCAAGGCCTTCTTTACTTTCTTCTCACAGCCAAATGAATAAAGCGGGACCTTCATTTCCACAAGCTGGGGCCGGACATCCTTGGGCGCAGGGTTAACTTGGGAGCTCGCCATTGGAAAATATCTTCTCTGTCACCTTGACCTCTTTTCTCCGCTACCATCTCTTACAGAGATGCGTGATCGGCATATTTATCGTCTCCCTATGTAAATGCGTCCAGCAAAGGGGAACGAAGGAGTATAACTGAGGTAAAAGGTGCTCGTCTATTCCTTCTACAAGACAGCGCGCTACCTCTAGAATCCGTCTTGGGGTTGCCCATGTTTTGTCCATCCTCTGTCCTTGGTGACCGTAAAGTTGTCGATAAGCTTCATCCTCATCCTCGTCGTGCCCTTTATTTCATGAGGAAGTTTGGTTGGGCTGAGAAGGTAGGAATTCCGGTAATGTGCGTTGGCTTTTCTATTTATAGCGTACTTTTGCATGATCCTCGCCTAATTGAACTCAATTCATGGAGCTCTTCACCTGCACTCGTCCCATGAATGTTCTATTGGCGTTACACTCCTATGGTGACTCATCATATTTTCTTACCGTCGGCAAACGTTACACGCATCGCGTGTAACTGACTAAACGAATATAGAGCGGTGACGGAGCACTCTATAAAAGTGTATGTGTTATTGCCCCATTTCAACACGAGATGCGCATCAAATCTCTAGCTTCCATCGTTCAGAGAGGGGTTATCGTGGGGATTGACCGGCAAGAAACCGGAGAGGAAGAGCTCCTGGAGATGTCGTCGATTCAAGGTGTGTCTTGACGATCTATCATGTTCATGGTGCAGCTGATGTATGACTCCTGAGATTTAGCCAATTTACGGTCTATTAGATAGAAAATTTAGTGATTCCCAAAAATTAATATGAATATAATCGAAGGAAAATAATAATTTCTCTCAGCAGCGCCGTGAGCATACTGGGACGGAAAGCCAGTTAGCAGTCCATAATGGTCGGAAGCTACATTTGCGAAGCCATAAATATAGATGAGAGGGTCCTTCCTTTGCGACGGAGAAATTTGAGAGAGCCATTTCATTCGTCGACCAACTTGTCTGCCAGTTATAATCTAAGTAACAAATGGGTATAGGTCCTTTTGTGCCGGAAATAATGTACAACGCCGCCTCCTCCCCCTTGGAAGGAGTGAATGCTCTTTATTCAAAGGTTGCTCAAGAGTTCACTGGATGAGCCTCGTTCAGCTAACACAAAGAGTGTTCAAATCAAATCTTGAAGATTAAATCCGAGAATCCTCAAAGGATTTCGCTAGACGAAATGCCCCCCGAGTTATTTCTCTGTTTTTAAATTTCTGTTAAATGTTTCTCCCTCCTTTTTCTCATTGTATTGTAACAATGAGGCTCATGCCACGTTGGCCAAGGCCTAGTAACGGTCTCCACGACCCTTATGACTGTAGCTTGCAAGGCAAAAGTTCGACTTGTACCTATAAAGAGATCGCAGCCCTGCGTCCCAATGTATGGCATCAGATCTTGTTTTTTCGTGAATCGGAGTTGTTTTCTCTCGATCTCCATCTGACTCTTAAGTGTTCTAGAAAGGTAAGGTAGTTTAGTTTCTTCATTTGGTATTAGAGCATGTTCTAATCCTAATGTTCAATGAAAAATGGCATTCAACTCCAAAATGGTTAGTAGAACCTACTCAAATAGGATTGTTTCCTATTCTGAATAAGACTCTCTGGTAGTGGTATCAAGTTATTGGCCCATTAAAGGCATCTCATCTTCACTCTTTATATAAGAACCTATGTAATCTCTTTTGCATAAACAATTCAAGGGTTTCATGCTCTCATTGTCAACATGGTGTCAAAGCAATTACTTATCTTGCCGTCATCATCGTCATCAAGCGTTATAATTACCATTCTTAGTGCGCCACCTCCTTCCACTCAGGTGCACTCTCCTCTCCATCATTGTCTCCAGTCGTCGCTGCCGTCAAGATTCTTTGTCACCAACCTGCGCTCCATCGAAGCTCTGCTCCATCCACCGCTCAATGGCGCACATTGCAAAGCAATAGACAGTGTCAATAATGGGGAAACTTGATGGTAGCTATGGAGATCTTGAGGAGCAAGTTTTTGTGGAGCAACCTCTTGGGTATGTTGCTCAAGGGGAGTCATCCAAGGTGTGTTTCATGCGACGAGCTATTTTTGGGCACAATTAGAGTCCAAGTACTTGGTTTGTATAGCCTAGTGATCTTCTCTTTGCCTTTGGCTTCACATCATGCAACAACAATCCTGTCATGCTCACTAAGAATGCTAAAGATGGCCTTGTAATTCTCACATCTATGTGGATGATATTCTTTTGATAGCAGTGATGACACTAGTATTCATGCTACCAAGACTTGTTTACAGAAGCACCTCAATATTAGTAACTCAGGAAGTCCAAGATACTTTCTTGAGATTGAGTTTGTGAATGATGATAGGAAGCTAGCTTTGACCAAGCAAAAGTATGCCCCTGACATGCTTTAGGAGACAGACTTCTTGAGTGTAAGCTAGAGACCTCGCCGATGAAAGCTCACCCCCAATTCAAGGAAACTTCATCTCCACTCCTTAAAGATGCTAATCGCTATCGAAGATTGTTGGGCAAGCTGATATATCTTATCGTCACTCACCCTAACATTGTGTGCATAATTAGTATTCTAAGTTTGTTAATGCAAGAACCTCAACGAGTCCATTGGGAGGGAGCTCTACAGGTTCTAGCATACATCAAGTGAGCCCTAGGAAGAGGGCTCATCTATCAACGACATGACCATCTCCATATCAAAGCCTACGAAGATGTTAGGTATTGACGAATTGAGACCGCGAGGTCATTGAAAACACACAGTCAAGAATCAATATTAATACCAAACTCTCCAATTATATCAAATAATCACAAATTAAGAAGTATAGTGGTGAATAAGGGTCGAATCTACTGAGAATTAAGGTAATTTCGAGGGATCTTTTGAAATTCGGTCAAATCGGACAATGAAATGTGGATAGAAATTAGAGGTTTTGATATTTTTGGAAAGAAGACTTGAAGAAAAATCCATGGAACAAAAAATCACTTAATTTGGATCAAGATTTACAGAGAAATGATCAAATGAATAAGAAAGAAATTTTAGAATAATGGAAATTAAAATTGAAATTGACTCAAATTACGATTCAAAATTGAAATCTAAAGCTATACAAAGGAAGATTACGATGAAACACAATTCCCTAACCCAAGATTGCCCTCGAATTGATCCAATTATTTGCTGTATTCAAGGCTTTTCATTCCCGAATTTGAAAACACGATCGTTGATGTTTAAGCGTCGATTTTTTCCTATTCTCTTAACGAAATCTCACTTTCAAGCACTCTGTGGACACGTAAATGAGTCTAGAAGCGATTGGAAGTAAGAGATTTGGTGTCTAAATAGTTTGATTACTCAAATTACCCTTGCATGCTTTACAATGTCAAAGAACATCTCAATTGGTAGGGTGAATTGTGTGTAACTGTCTCATCGAGCATTTAATCTTCGATCAACGGCTCTGATGAAATGCACGATTGTGAATCGTTATGATTAAGTCGTGGCTGTTGGATCTCTGATGGATTGTCGAGATGATGCCACGTCGTGCGTGTTATAAGTGATGCAATGAACCGCCGCCGTTTGATCTTGATCGGACGCTTCAGATGCGTTTCGTCGGTTTTAATCTAAGCCGTTATAACTACTCAGATCAATGGCTGAGATTAAATCATTATAAAACGATTCTCTGGCGAATTCGATTGTGCCAAGTACCCCCGCCTCTAAGTGAAGATCAACGATCATGACGATTAAACGCACGATCAGATGCTCCAAATTGTGTCAAGTCATATGTACACTTATAAAATTAATTTTCAATTAAATAAATCAATTTTAAATTCAGAAAATTTTAGAAAAATCCTTGAAATTCATTAAAAATTCACAAAAATTCAGAAAAAAATTAAAAATCCCTAAAAACTAGAAAATTCATTACTTTCAAAATATAACTCCAAATTAATCCAAATTTTTTTCATTGGATCAGAAATTAAATTATATATCATTCTAAAAATTTCAATTTAATATATAACAAGAGAATAAATTTCTATTTCAAAAATACACTTATTTCTTTTAGAATTTAAAACTTAGAAAAATAAATGAGTGTATAAAAAATTATTTCTTGTATTATTTAACATTAAAACCTAATTATAATTTCACATAAAAATGGGGATAATCTAATATTAAAAATATTTCTATTAATTTATCATAATTATCCCTAAATTAGTGCATTTTGATACTATAACTTAATTTTCATATAATGATAGATAACACTAAAAAATATGATAACATGCATTAGAATGGAATTTTTATGCCTTAATTTACATTAATAGTCATATATTTTTATGTATAATTTGTGTGTTATCATTTGACCAAGTTACATTAAAGTCCTATTAAATTAAGCATAACTCAAGAACATCACGCTTACATGCATTATTAACCAATGGGATTGTATTGCAAGTAATACCCATGTTTGAATTAAAACTGAGATATTGCTATCAATTCTTCCCTTCTAAGTCATATAGATTCATATTTGAAAAATGTTGTGATTTAGCTTGAAGCATATTTCTGATGGATTAGCTCTTCTAACCATGCTCTTAAAATGAAATTAATATTTAAAATGAAGTGGAGCCCACCCTCTTAAGGTGGACGTCCTCCTTGTTTACAAAAGGGTTGGGAGCCACCTTTTTAGGAGGGGAGCCCATGTCCCTAAGAAGAAAGGTTATTACCTCCTTTAGAGAAGGTGAGACCCATTCTTTAGAAAGGGGTTGGACCACCTTATTAAGGGGTAAGCTTACCCTTTCAGGAGGTAACCACACCTTTAGACATCCTTGGGGTAGTGTATCTCCACCCTTCATTACAAGGGTAGAAGTATTGGAATCTGAGGCTTGACAAGCTCTCTAAGTTTTTGACCAAAATAATGATTGCAGTGGAAGATGTTGAATCAAAACATTCAGCAGAGTTGAAGCACAAAGAATAGATGATCTCATCATCCATTCTAGGTGATCCTATCATCTAGTATAGAATAAAATTCATACTTACATGGATCATTTGAAAGAGTTCTTCAACCGTTCAAGCGTCCGGCCTCTAGCGGTATCAACACAGTCTCCGGATGATCGGATCTCATCTTGAACACTCGTCACCACGAGAGGAAGAGAAGAGGGATAACAAGTTCCACTAGGCTTTCATGGGCACCACTATTATGGTCGTTCTTCCCCTATTTATAGACTTTAGGAATATGAAATTTTTTAAAAAAACCCTTATTATTATATCTATATCCACCGACGTCCATTGACCTTATGTGTGTAACCCTCTAGGTCCATATATCTCACTAGTTAATGACTCTATCAACCCAATAACACTTATTGGTCCTCCATATCAATTAACTATATCAACATATAGATTAATTGACTAAGGATCAATTTAACTCAATCAACAAATTGATTCGCCAGCCCGGTGGGTGCCAAGCTACACCACGTGCTCTAAGAGATATGGAGTATATTAGAACTCTTTCATGGAACCCTGCCGTCATTGGTTACCGTGTACGTGTAATCCTTCATCCACACGAGATTCATGAATGACTTAGGGTATGGTTAATTGTCAAACCCTAATCGATCAGTCAATTTAGTACTGATGCGAGTGGGAAATTATTGAGAGCAACTTCTCTAATATTTCCACTACCTTGGCCAAGGATTTAACCGCATCTCATTCCTTGAGTCGATCTCCTCATATATCGAGGGCGGATGATCCCATATTAAACACTCAATCACCTGTGAGGACTTCATGTCGTATCCAATCTATGACATTTTGGAGATCCCGTGACTAGAGATTCGTAAGTCATAGTCAAAACACGATCATCCATCCACAAGATGTCTTTGGTATCTCAGGTCAAAAGACCACGTACACAACCGTGAAATGAATCAACCTGATTGACAATTTGGCATAATACCATTCATGGGATTCATACGGATCAATTCAATGAACTCTTTCTCCAAAGAGCACTCGCTATCTATCCTTGGTGTCTCAACACCGATGGCCACTGGATCAGCCATACTCATCATATGAGTCAGATCAGATAGTGCTATTCTTTCCTGATAATTCGATGTCCTTCTCGAATATCCTACGAATAGGAATATTTAGAACATATGTTTAAAGACCAACGATCTCATCATAATTCACTTGATCATTGCATATGTTCATAGACTTCATTGCAAACATCACACAAGAATGACAATGAATAAAAGTTCATTTCAATGAATATAAATAAAAGATGAAAGTGTGATTGGCTTACAGGCCACATAATACCCATTAGGAAGATCTCCACCCTTGGTCACCTAGAACTGTAAAAAACTCTCTCTATATTAGGCACTATACTAAGTGAGGAACCTATATTTTTATTACATAAAATCGATACACTACAATAATGTAAAACACACATAATTAAGTTCTTGCATATTTCTTGCATAAATAATGCATAATTAGGGACATATATCAATTTCCATAAAGGCATTTATGCTCCACGTGAGATAACCCTCACTTTTTCTACTCCTCTAGGAGATTTTCATAAAATCCTTCTGTTTCTTACACATTATTACACCCTCCTCCATTAAGTTTTTGCATCAAATATTATAATTTTTTTAATTTTCTAAAGACAATGTTTATTGAAATTCCACATATTGTGCCCAAATGATTTAATGATACAACTATCAAGCACATATAAGTAATATGTTCAAGGTTTCTAGGGTTTCTATTCTATATTTGATATAGTCAAGACTTGGCATTTTTCCAAGATATTTTAGAAATGAATAGTGATTTTGGTAATCTACCTTTGATGATTATATCATGCTTTTTTAATGCATTAACGATAGTTTTGAGAGCTTATAGTTTTTAGAGATATTTTTCATTTTCTCTTTTGCATACATTACTCATCTTAATCCTCTAGTAATTTCATAATTAAATTAGTTATAAGAAATATGAAGTGATTTGAATTAAATTAGAATATCAATAGTTTCCTACACTGAAAGAAGTTTTTGTGACATAAGGAGACCAATAGACTACTAACTTGTTGTCCACAAAGTACACGATAGTTTTAATGCTTGAGTAAACATTGTTATAGCTTTGATGAATGCCTTGGACTTGAGCAACGCAATAATGATGCTATGGGTTAATTTTAAATCCAAAAAATAGATGTTCTAGAACATGCAAAAAATAATCTTTAATGTTTTCAATGATTGAAGATATAAATTGATAAACCATGAAAATCAAGTGAACTTCAAAGGTCAATGCATCTTAGATGACTGACTAATTTTCTCCCACTTCTTTATGTTTTTATCTGTAGTCTTCATCGAACATGGTTTTAGCAAGTTAGTTCAAAAGCTAAGTCAACACATTTTTCCTAACTCAACTCTATTTTTTAAATTCTAATTTTTCCATTTTATTTGTTTTTTAAAGTTCATTTTTCTAAAATAATGCTTTGAACTTCAAAATTCAATAGCCAGAACCACCATATTTATCTCCAACATTGAATTATTTTTAGCATGTAGAAATTATTTTTTTCACTTAAACGTAAGGGATCTTCAGCTTATAACCATACATTCACTATAAGATGAATATTAATGTACCGCACCACCCTGAGTTCAAAAATTAAAAAAAATAAACAAAATAAAAGAATATGCAAGAATTATTGAATACATGTTTTGTGAGGGTTGACTTGGTCAACTCTCTATTCTTTAGGTTCTAGAACATTCTAAAACTTTCTAGATCTTTTATAGATCCTTCTATAATCTTCTATGATTCTTCTAGAAGCTTGTGGAGTTTTCTAGATTATCGTATAACATAATGTATATCTCTAAAAGCTGATGGATCTTTTTAGATGTTCTAGAAAGGTATGGACATCTTCTAGAGAGCCTCTTAAAGCTTCTAAGGAGCTCTATAAAAGGAAGAATTGACAAGACAAATTTGCGCGATCAATGAAAACACACAATTGCATGTCAAAATAAATACCAAACTCATATATTTTAAGATTAATAACGAATTGATTATTAGTATAATGTTGAATAAGGGTCAAATCCATGGAGATTTAAGGAATTTTTGAGGTATCTTGAAATTCAATCAAATCAAATGACGAAATGAGTTGAGAAATTAAGGATTTTAGTGTTTTTAGAAATAACACTCGAAAAAAATCCACATAATCAAAAATCAATCGATTTTGATTAGTATCTGTGGAGAAATCAAGGAGAAAAATCAAGATAGAAAAATCGATTGCAAAGAGAGAGAAATCACTGAAAAATCATAAATTTGACTAATCTATTGTTAGAAATTAAAATATAATGATAAATGACGAAATATTAGGAGGTAAGCACGTAATCTAATCCAAAATTATACTCAAAATGATCCAATTGATCGTCAAATCAAGGTTTTTCATTTCGCATTTTTGAAAACAAATATTCGAAGTTCAAGCATTGAAATCTCCCTATTCTTTCAACAAAATCTTGATTTCAGGCACTCCCTAGACAGGAAAATAAGTTTAAAAGGGGAAAAACCAAGAGATTCAAAGATTGAGCTGTCCAAAGGGTGTGATCAATCGAAATAATCTAAGAATATATTATCCATCTAAGAGACATAATTTATAATATTTATAAATTGGGTGTGATTGACATATCTTCTCCTTGATAAGATCAAATGTTGCGATAGAATCCAAAGAGGCGAATCATTATGGTTAAGTCGCGACCAATGAATCTTCAACAGAGTGTGAGGATCGTGCCACGTGATCACATGAAGAGAGGGCGTCGCAAAATCTCATCCATCCGATCATGAATCGACGTTTCAGAACTTTGAGTGGCTCTTCAAATCCTGAAAATTATAACTTCTCAGCTAACCGGCCAGGATTGATCTATTGAATAAAATGAATCGTCGCTCAGTGTCATGTTGACACGTACCCCCCTCAATTAAGTGAAAATTAGGGGGTTAAGATTAAATCTATTTTCTTTCCATCAATCACATGATTATGAGCACGACATGTCGCTTGCAAAGAAAAAAAAAAGAAGATAGTCCTACACAAGAAAAATGACATGAAATATTGTGTATAAATGTATACGTGATATTAACATTTAGCATATACCCTAAATAGGGTGCTTAACCACTAATCGTGTGTTAATGATACGTGCATTGTACGACATGTGGCGCACGCATATGTCTCCATGTGTCGACATGTAAGCACATCGCCACGTCAGTGCATATATAAAAAAAATGAATTTGTAATGTTTTTAAACTTAAATAAATTCAAAATAAATCTAGAAAATTTCATAAAAATTCAAAAAAGCTTTCAAAAAATCCCTAAAAATTATAAAATTTATAACTTTCAAAATATAACTCTTTTTTAATCGATTTTTTTATTAGAAATTGAATAATCTATCATTCTAAATATCAAATTTAATAAATAGAAAGAGAATAAATTTTTACCAAAAAAATATACTCATTTTCATTAGAAAATAAAACTAGTAAAATAAATGAGTATCTTTAATTTTTATCTTACTATATACGATTAAAACTTAATTATAATATCAAATAAAGATGTGGATATTCTACTCTAAAATATATTTTTTTATTTATTCATGATTATTCGTAAAATAATATATTTTGGTATTATAACTTTAATGTGTGTAAAATGATACATATGCACTCAAAGTATGAAATGTTTTATGTCTTAATTTACACTAATAATCATATAATTACCAAGAGCTCACCCCAAGCTTGTAGAAACCTTAGAGAATCAACCCAAGAAGATCCTAAGGGAGTGAAACTTGTGTGAAGAAAGGGTCAAGCTACTTGGATAGTTGGAGAAAAGAGAAGGGCAACATAGCATCTTTGACAAAAGCTTTGTGAAGAGGTGACACCAAGTGTGGCTCTTCTTGTTGGTTAGTCCCTTTGGTGAACTTGTTCTCTTTCCTCCTTTTGTCCTAGCTATTTTGGACCTTTATTGTGACCATTTTCATCCCATATAAGAAGGTTGTTGCTTTTCCATTTTGGTGGTCCGCTTTGTCTAGTCTCATCCTAGATTCCTTTAGATACATACGTTAGACTCCTTTATTGAAAAGTTCATCACCATGTTTGAGAAAGCTAAGGTTTAGCCCACTATTTTTTAGAAAATAATTTCTTTGTAAATAAACTGATCTAGATTGTTTGAGTCAGCATAATGAAGGTTTATTCGTATTATTTAAGCAAAGCAATCAATAGAAAAGAGTATGGTAAAAAAAGGAGTCAATGTGGAATACTTACAAGAAGTGGAAGAATCAAGGGGGCTAACAATGACCTCTAACATAACAGAACATCATTATGTTGATGTGCTTCAGTAAAAGTTCCAATAATCAGCTGTCCTCTTCCTTCACTTCATTAGTACGCAAAGCAACTCCCCCAGACTCCTTTCTCCCTAAAAAAACTCAAGCAAAACTGTGCTTTCACAATCTAAATTGATTTTCCCTTTTCAATTGAAGCTCAAAGGTAGTCTCGTAGACCCCTCCTCAGCAAGTTTCATATCCTCTTCTGATGTGGTACGGATGAGATTCTATGATATGCATTCAATAGCGCAGTCACAGTCCTGATTATATTACCCAAAGTGTCATCCCCCACAGCTGCTGACCCTGTTAATCTGTATGTACCATTTATGCCATTTTATGCTTACTCGGACGCTGACAGAAGACCTCGGTGGCAAGAATCCAAACTCCTGCCAAATAATATACTATTATATAACTTATTCACAGTGAAATTTGTATCCGAAATGATGATCTGTACATCTAAAAGTAATAGTTCCTGTACATAAGCTAATGGGTCAGGTCAATACTGGAGAAACACAGATGCTGCCGCTGCCACTGCCACCAATACAACTGCAGAGAACAGCATCGGTACTAGTACACGCCGAAGCTTATAAAGGTAATTAGAGCTGGATACATTCCCAGACACCTTCAAATTGGGCTGACCTGCCATATTTGACTTCATTCACCCGCAACAACCCAGATCTGTTGTCTTCAGGCACTGTTGACATTTCCACGCCTTTCCCAGCATCACTGGTGAGTTGAAGGGGACGATGATCCTTCAGAGAGGGTCCCACACAAAGACTAGTTTGCAGGCGGATTCTTCTCATTGCAGTGCCCTGATGCGCCGTAAAAGGAGGCAGAGGAGGCGGCGACTGTTGAGGTTTTATTCTGATGCCAGTCTCATTTAACCCACTGTTAGAACTTGATAGGTTAATGTCAAGGATGGGCTCTTCAAAGCTCAACCCACTTGCTGGCTCTATGGGGCGATAAAGCGGAAGATCATCAAAGGTTTGAGTCGAAAAGGATGAGCTAAAGAGCCATTCAGCGTCTTCTCTATCTGGGTTCTCTCTCTGATCTTGATTCTACAACCAGAGGAGACACATAGTAAGAGAAAGAAGCCTTGGAGAATGAAAAAGAACTCCTTACCTGGAAGGCAACCATTTCTTCTTCAAAGATATCGTTGACTGATGGACCCTCTTTACCAGGAAATGAATGCCAAAACTGAGTTTTCTGTGAGATCTGCTCCACGTTGCCAAGGTAAGGACGCAAGAATTCATCCATGTGACAGGGGGAATGCATTCTCGGGAACTGATCAAAATTCAACAGCTCTAATGGTGGCTCACATATCTTATTTATTGCCTCCAATAGCGGATCCATCTGTTTTCATTAATAAAGCAAGAAATCTGTAAACGGAGAGAACAAAGAGATAATTCTTAGTTAATTATGCACCTTAGCTGAAGATTCTTCCACTTTCAACGGAAACTTCCTGACAGAATCTGCATAATCGAAATGCTTCGATTCATCCTCCCCATCAGATTTAACTAATACACGATCCGACGGTGCCACCGACTCTTCCCCTGGATCATCTGCAAGATGCTTCTGACTGGGAGAAGATTCTGTTTGGGGAGGCGAGAAACTACTGTCTTGGACTTCTTCCCTAATCAGATTCGAGCCTCGTTCATCCAGTTTCTTGAACAATTTGCAAAGAACATATGAATCCTGCAAAAATCAAAGGACGAATTATGATTTTCCTTGTAAATAAGTAAACCAAATAATGACCCACTTACAACGACAGCCACTGAAATCAAGGAGCCCAAAAACATGATAGTCAAATTTCAAAAATGATAAGAAAAGCTTCTCATAGTTTCTGCGAACCTGATCGGGGGCAGCATCAGAATCATCCTCGGAAGAAGAATTAACGACGCGGTACTCGTGCATAATCCAAGTAGTCCGCTCCCCCTTAGGCGCCCGCCCACGATAAAAAACTAGAGTCTTCTTCATCCCGATATCTTTAGACCCATAAACCGATCTCGATCTGATCGTTCGATCCTTTCCGGTCGCTTTCCAGTAACCCTCCTCCGTCGCCCTATTCGAGCGATGCCCATTAGGATATTTCCGATCCCTTGGAGCGAAGAAGAACCATTCCGGATCTCCCGTTCTTATCACAGACCGATCTGCAGGAGAGGAAACGCCGTAAAGATCAGTTTTTTTTTTTGGCATGCCCATGAAGAAATTAGAGATGGGTAGTACCCGGAAGTTCCCAAGGTTCAAACTTGCAGACGTCGATCTCGCGGATGATTTCCGTGAGGTGGGTTTTGCCGTTGATCTTGCCCTTGAGGTAGTGGTTGATGAGTTCCTCGTCAGTAGGGCGGAAGCGGAATCCCAGAGGGAGTGTTCCCAGAGGTAACGTCGTCATATTTTGCCCGACCGCTGAGGATTTATTGAGAATTGCACCTTCAATCCGATTCTCGCCCCTACCTGTCCTCGAAGCCAAAGATATGCCCTGGTCAGCGAGATGGCTGCTCCAGACGCACTCTTCTTAAGGGAAAGGGGAAAGGAGGGAAAGTCCTGAGCTAGAAGAACAAATAGCCGACGGGGCGTTCTCTTCTCTGAGACTCTTAGAGGATCAATTAACAGGGGGGAGAGAGAGTGTGAGAGCTTCCGAAGAAGTTTCCAAGGTAATTTCCTACACCGATTTCAACATCAACCGCGTTAGCCGGCGACTAATCGTAATTCTTCGAGGGTCTAGGGTGGAAAATTTTGAAATCAAAATATACACCGATAATGCTCATTTTCCTGCAATTAAGAACTCGTCAACGAAAACTTCGAGTCATTCCAGAGACCGAGGGCTTTAACAACTCTTAGTCCATTCGGAGAGAGCAGGAGACCTGAGAATGGAGAACTTTGGAGCTTATTCTTTAAAGTTGGCCCCTTCCGTTCAGTACCCATCAACCTGGCTGTAGGTTTTAAAACAAAGAAACAGGACAGCTGTCAATCAAATCAAACTTCAAGCTTCCATTGGAAAAAGGAGATGGCGCTTGAGGATGACAGGGTTGGCCTCTAGGGTTAGACAGTTCAGTCGAACAAAACAAGGCGACACCCTTTTCAGCAAATATGAATTCCATTGAACATGAGAAATATTAATTACAATAAATTTTTAAACGTGAGAAATATTTAATGAATGAGTTACGTCGTTAGATGGATGCCGCTCGAAATTACTCTCACGTAAGCATAACATTCATCAATCCAGATGAAAAACAAGAACAAAATTCATGAAGTAAGTACATCCCACTGCTCTAACTTAATCATAACATCCATCTAGCCAGATGAAAAACATGAATAAAACTCAACAAGTAAATCATAATCGATGAATCTGACTGATCAAAATCATGAATCGTTTAGTGAGATACATGCAGTGAACTGGTTTTCCAAAATAAATTCCTGACATCGTAAGTATAACTAGAATCCTATCATGGATACAAAATTACAGGGGACGAGCCCATGTTTCCTCATTTATTGGACTCAAGCTTCCATTTTTCATTTGGTAGTATGAGAAGATATAACTGATGGGGGAAGTCTTGATAAATTAGAAAGACTGTAGCTGATATTCCACAATCAAGGAAAGTTTAAAACATGAAAAGTTAGATTATTACCGAATTTGATGACTCAAGCTTGGATTAAACATTTCTGAAAATTGTATCCGCATAGTACATGACTCCACTATAAGTTTATGATAGTTTCAGAAAATTTCTCCTTTTGTATCCTTTGATTGATTTTCATTTTACAAAACACTTTTATTCAATAGGACAAGTTCATCGAAAAATTGTGACCTATATTAAACTTAATCTACTCAGAATGTACATTACCCCATTTCATGTGGTTTGTAGTGCTACCATTATATTGGAACTGTGATAACATACAATTTATACATGAAATTATATGATTATTAATGCAAATTAAGGCATAAAATATTCCATTCTTATGCATGTTATCATACTTTGAGTGCATATATATCATTTCATGTAATTTTAAGTTATAATCTCAAAATGTATTATTTTAGGGATAATTATGTATTTTAAAGAATAAATTTTAGAGTAGATTATTCATATCTATATTTGATATTATAATTCGGTTTTAATGTTAAATAATAAGATAAAATATTTTTTCTATACTCATTTATTTTTGAAGTTTTAATTTCTAAGAGAAATGAGTGTATTTTTTAAATGAAAATTTATTCTCTAATTATTTATTAAATTTGACCTTTTTCAATGATAGATTATTTAATTTCTGATTCAAAGAAAAAAATTTGGATAAATTTAGAATTATATTTTGAAATTTATAAATTCACTAATTTTTAGGGATTTTTCTAGAAATTTTCCCAATTTTTCTGAATTTATTTTTTATTTATTTGGATTTTTAGAAATAAAAATATTAAGTTTTATCGCGGCTGATGTGACAGATGACACGGTAGTGGAGTGAAGTGTCGCCACTTGGCGACGTGTATGCACGCCCTGTGGCGCACATGTGTGCATACGTGTGCATGGGTGCGCGTCTGTGCGCACGTGTGTGCGCAAGTGTGATTAGTGGGTTAGGCATCCATTAAAGATTTTTGTTAACCCACTATATACACTCTAGTTATATCCATTAATCCATTAAAGATTTTTGCTAATCCATTCAGGATTTCATCCTCAGATTTGATCAAATTTGAAGAAATACCTTAATTCTCCATGGATTCGACCCTTATTTACCACTATACTCTTTAATTCATGACTATATCTTTAAATTGGTGAGTTTGGAATTTTTTTTATACTTATCCATGTGTTTTCAACAACCACACAGATTCATATTGTCAAGCTGACCACCCAATTTCAAGTGATCGCTATTAACAGATAAATAAAGATTAAAAGATTAAAATAAGGTTCTTAATCAATATTTGAAATGATCCTCTTCCTCTGATTAGCTAAACCATCTTAAAAGCTTACATTTAATTCAAAAATTCTAAGATGGGGAACTCACCTAATTATAACAAACATGCATGATTTAAATTAGATAAAAATAATAGAGACTAAATGTCACATCTAGATGAAACAAAGATGGAATGAATTGTCAACAAATGAACTAAGTTAGATGGGCACATAGATAAATGGATAAATAAAGATAAAACCATTTGATAGACATACATGATCAATCACACCACTACCTAATAACATGCAACCGATACTTGTAATTATATGATTAGTGTGAGACACGAGGGAGAGAGAAACACGAGAGAGAGAGAAAATCGAAAATAGAGGCTAGGGTTTTTCCACTATGATGTGATGGATACATGCAGAGATATATAGGAGAGAGGTAGAGAGGAGAGAGAGAAAGTGGGCTTAAAGGCCCAATAGGAGAAACCGGAATGAGGGCTTTCACAATTAGTAATACAAATTTAGACATAAAATATTTCCATTCCCATGCATATTATCATACTTTCAGTGCATATTTATCATTCTATATAACTTAAAGTTATAATCTAAAAAATACATTAATTTAAGAAATAATCATGCATAATTAAATTTAAAACATATTTAGTAGAACAAGAAGAAGAAGAAGGAGAACAACAACAACAACAACAACAACAACAAGGAGAAGGAGAAGAAGAAGAAGAAGAAGAAGAAGCAGGAGGAGGAGGAGGAGAAGAAGAAAACGAAGAACAAGAAGAACAATAAATTTTCTTCTGTTTGCATGATCCTCCTTTGCATGAGAGAGAATGAGAGAAGGAGAGAAGCATGAAAGAGAGGGAGATGAGAGGCGGCGCACTAGAGAGGGAGGCACACGACATAATTTTCTTCTATCATGCGAGAAATAGAAAAGAAAGGGAGAGAGAGATTACTCTATCCTTTTTTTATTTTTTTTATTTCTATTTTTATTTAATTAATCAAAGAGAGAGAAACGCGACAGCTAGGCGCCGGATGCCACATCACCACCTCTTTAATAGTATTTAAAAAATAATTAAACATTTATTTTTCTTGTTTAAAAATCATTTGTAAGTGATTTTAACCCCTATGAATTCTCAAAAAATTCTAAAATCTAGAAAAATCTCAACTTCCTTTATAAATAAATTTAGTCAGTAAAAATCACTATAACATGCAATCAAAAATATTTTCATGTAAATAAAGGCATTTAAAATGGGAAATAAAAATACAAATTTAAGTTTATAATTAAAGAATATTACCTTTTGATGGATTAATGTCATTAAAAGTTCATAATATGTTATCAAATCATCCATATCCTTTAAGATATAAATATTATCATTTAATCATTTTAAATCATGATAACATGCATTTCTTGAAATTCCCTAATTAGATGGTGAATTAACTAAGAGGAGGGTGAAATATTTTCTTTAGAATATTGATGTTTTTCTAATATTTTGTGAATTCATTGATTATACTCTCAAATCCTCACATCACTCGTACACTAGACAAGGCATCCAACAACCCCCCCCCATGTCAGTCCTAGGAGGACAGTTCCCCTAGAATCTCTCCTCACCTTATTAGACCCCCAATAGAAATTGGTAACGTGTCAGGTTTAGTAAGACCAAAGTTCTGGAGTTTTTTTACTTGACCTGCTCACTCTATCAATTAGTGACCTCACTTCGCCGCTTGTCCCATCTCCTTGAGCTGACTCCCAAAGCTCCGTGCACTACTCCCTCCTCCCCTTTGGACCAGCCTACCTCTCTCAAGTACTTGAACTACATCACCAATCCATGCATTCTCCAAGCAGGTACCATGTCCCTGGTCCCACGTGATCCTAGAATGTGAAGAAGAAGTACATCTCGAGTTGACTTACTAGTCAACTCTCTAGACTCGTTCCATCGAGCAACGATTCATCAAAGAATCTCCCCCCTTACACTTGTGGGTAAGTACGGCTCTCTTGGAGTCAACCTAATGTATGTGTGTAATCCTAATTATTCTCAATTCCTAAAAAGAACTCAAAATGAAAAATAGATATAGCCTTGGAATTCAAATTAAATAAACGAGAAATAATTAAGTAAAAATAATTTGAATTTAAAGTGAGGAAACTATAAGAAGCAAATTGATTAAATGAAAACTTCCAAATGATTTACTTTGACTTATGCGGTTATGCCTTAAAATTTGACTTGTGACATTGACTTTAACCTCTGCTCTTGACTTTGATACTCGATGTCTTCACCTTGAATGTATTGGTGGCTCAAAAATTGAAACTAGCTACTACTAGAATGATCCTTTGTCTACGCTTAAAATAATCCAATGAAAGAGTCCAAATGATGATCCTAATTATCTATAGGATGAATTCAAATGTCTAATGATAGGATTTGAAATATCAGTGATTGAACTTAAAAGAACAATCTCCAAAATGATCTAGCTTACACCAAAAATTTACCTAAAAAACTACTTGTAATTCGTCCTGAGTTAACATGAAACCTACATCTATTTGACAAAGGTCAACACAGAAGATGTGATCAACAAATAAAATTTAGCAAATAGAAATCAGAAGATTTAGAATAAAATGAATGTATAAACAAAATCATAATTGAAAAATCAGAACGCTAGATTCAGAACAACAAGAAAATGAGATATCAATTTTTTTAACAAGCTAACCATCAGATTTTTTTTTTTTTTTTTGGAAGAACAGAAAATAGATTTTTATGAGAGCCAAAATTCAAATGCAATTTGTTCAGCCTCAAGAAATAAAAATCATGAAATAAAAAGACATTATTAAATACATAAGTAGAATACAAATCAGATATAAAAACACGCTAATAAAACCAGAAAAACATTAAATAAAATAAAAGGGCAGAAGACAAGAAATAAAGAAGCAAAGATAAAACAGAAAAAATGAACGAGAAAAAATGAAAAACAAATTGAAAATCGATGACAAGAATGAAATAGTACAAGAAATTAAACCTAGAAGTATATAACAAATGAACACAGTCAGACCTTAATTAAAAGTTCTTTAAAAATGAATAATATGAATTTCGATACACAAAAACATAAAAATATATGTCAACCACCTAAATCCAAAAAGCAATTTCAAACTAGGGCCCTTTTGAGATGATTTTGTAGGAGATCACTTCATGCAATGATTTTTGGAGAAACCACCACAATAGAGTTTAAGAGAAATTACCGTGAGTATAGGAATGATCACTAGTGAGAGTGCAAGTGAGAGAGATCCATTTGTAGTAGAAGAGTTTCTTGATTCATTGCCGCTAAAGAAGAGCAATATCGCCAAATGAGAGAGAGGGAGCTTGATGCAGGACGCGGTGGTGAAAACCCTCGTGCCTGATCAATGGGACTGAGGTTGACCGGAGGTAGCCGGTCAAACCTAACCTATGGATAAGCGAATCCTAGACTCTAAGTATGAGACCTAACATAAACCTAAGTACATGCAGACGTGCCGATCAGCGGAGTCGACTCCGAGTGACCCGGGAAAACTTGCGATGATGGGTAGGGTGAGATCCTCTCAATCCACGTCCGGAGGCGTGGAAGTCGCTCGTCGTGGAGTAGCCAGGAGGCTGCAGCCCACGCTCGGTACCGGACCTGACGTACGCGTCAGAAGTCTCAATCCTATAATCGTACTATCCTATCTACGTCGTCCGATGGCGGTGGAGACGAGTAAAGGAAACTCTTCGAAAAGTAATTAACTTTAAAATGAGGGGTCGAAGCTAACCTGCGGGGCGCGTGCCCGGTTGGTCGTGGCGAGGAAGATCGTCGTACGAGGCACGAGCGATCAGCAGAAGAGAGCCGGACTAGTAGACGTTGCGGGCGTGGGAGATTCCTCGATGCGCAGCCCGAGGCGAGTGATGGAGGCACCCAAAGGCGGGGCGAAGGCGCGGCCGGGACAGGCGTGGGGAGCACGAAGATGTGGTTCGAGCGATAGGGCGGGCGCGGGGTGCTAGCATGCGTGGGCAGCGAGCTGGGCCCTGGCAAGGGCTAGAGGCCCCACGGTTGCAATCAAAGTCAACAGGGAATAGGCGCGAGTTGACTTGGCAGATCAACCCACGGAATGGACAAGTGATCAAGCAGTCAACGCGCGGCTGGGTGGCATCTGGTCGCGCGCGGGTTGCAGTCAACGCAGGTGAATCGGACGGTGAATACGCGTGATGACGGAGAGAAAGTAGAGGACGAGGCACAGGGATCCTGGCGACGCGCGTGGAAGCAAGCGGGCGGCTAGGAAATGGCGTACAAAGGTGGGCCGCGGGCGCGCGTGGGAAGAGTGGGTGATTTGGCAAGGCGGGCGGCCGCTGCTGGGTGGATGGGGAAATTAGGCGTGGATGGGGGGGGGGGGGGGATTGGCGTCGGCTGGGGTCTCGAGGCACTGGGAAGGGTGTAGGGCACCCCAGGCGGATTCTGATGGGAGAAGAGGGGCGACTGTTTCGGTCAACGAAGAAGTGGGGACTGAGAGAGAGAGGAGAAGTTGAGAGAGAGAAGGGGAAGTTGGTGAAGTGGGGTTGATACCCGATTGATCGCTGGGAGACGGCGGCTGAGGACTGTGGATCTCGTCAAGTGGTAAGAAACTCGCACATTCAGCGCGAAATTCTGGCAGTGCGGTGACGGAAAATTCGCAGGGCGTCAACTCGGGTTTGGAGTGAATTTTGGGGGAAAGGAGATTGGGATGTATCTGCGATTGGTTTGAGCGTGGATGGGAATGCAGGAGTGAGAAGATAGAGATTGAGGTAGTTAGGGTGGATTCACAGGGGTGCTTCAGGCGGAATTTCGGGAGGTTGCGGTCTTGGCGTGGAGCGAGAATCAGGGCGTCGGAACTGGAGAGAGAGAGAGGGAACTCTCGGGCGGTGAATTTGGCAGGAGTCGGGAGGATGTTGCGGGAAATTTCGGGAGGGATTTGCAAGGTGACGAGAATCCCAATCCGAGGCGGAGAAATTTCAGGAGGTTACGGGGGAAGAGGGAGGGAGGTTGATGGAGTGCGGAAATTCAGATTTCCAGCGGGAATGGGCAGAATGCCGCTGAAATCCGAATCTCAAGTTTGATTTGCGGATGGCAGCGTGGGGGTCGTGCTCGGAAGTCGCGGAAGAAGGCGTGGGGAGAGAGAGGTGGTGTTCGTGCGTTGATTCGAGGCTGCAGGTCGACCGTTGGGTGCAGGCAGGGGAAATTGAAGATTGGGGAGAGGCGTTTGAGGGGAGTGGATGGTAGGGAAGATGGAAGGTCCGAGGCAAGTCGGACGGTCGATGAACTCCTGGAGAGAGAATCGGTGGTGGCAGCAAAGATGAGAAGTCGGAAATTGGGGAAGATGAAAACGGGGAAATTGGGAATGGTGGAGAGGTCTCGTGGGAGGAGGGAAAAACCGGGAAGGGAAATGGGGGGAGTTCGTGGCGGAGTGGGTGCGACAGAAATTCGGGATCGGCAGGAGAGGCGGGACTGCGGGAGGATGTCCGTCGGTGATCTCTGCGGGAATGTTGGATCGGGGAATCGGGGTTGTAGGCAGTTGACAGAGGCGGGAGCAGGGTTTGGCCGGGAAACCGGAAACGGGGAGGAAGGGAGGGAGATGTATGGGAGTTGTTCACCGGAGAGGAAGGTTATGGAGGAGGTGGAGGAGGGAGGGGCTGGAGCTGGAGATGGAGGACGGAACGTGGAGGGGATGCACGGAGATGGAGATAGAAGGTGGGGTTGCAGAGAGATTCGGGGAAGAGGGTGACCGGCGGAAGGTGGAGAGGGTACTGTGGAGGTGGAGGAGGTGCTGGACAGCAGCAGCGGCGGCGGAGCAAGGGCGGCGGCGGTGGCTCGAAGGCGGCGGTGGTGGCGCTAGGTCAGCGGCGGCGGCTGGAGCAGCAGCGGAGGTATCAGCGTGGCCGGGGCAAGGAGTGGCGCCGGTCGTCGCGGCGGCGGCGGCGGCGGCGGCGGCGGCGGTTGGACTCCTTCCCCGGCCTTCCGTGAGCAGCCACTCGAGATGGAGGAGACTCCTTTCCTTTCTTTTCTCAAATGACGGCTAGGGTTTGTGGGGGGGGGGTCCCTTCCCCTCTTATAGAGCCCATAATGGGCCGAGAGGGGAAAGGGCCCACTTGAGGCCCACAACCCACACCTAACATACTCATAGAAAGAAATAAGGTTCACAAAGAAGGATAGGCTTCACAAATGGGATCCCGAAAAGGGAAGAACCCACCCGGAAGCCTAAAGGGAGAGAAGAAATAAACGAGGACCCGCTTAAACACGTCCGGGTCAAAAGTTCATAATAAAGAAATAAAGAAATAAAGATAAGGGGATAGATCCGCGCGCGCAAAAGGGCTCCTCCGGCGCCGTGGTATCGTGTCTTGGTGGCGACGGGGGTCGTACGCCACCAGAGCTGTTTTTCTTTTTCATCAAAAACAACATCTATCCATTGAGAGAGCATCACGAGAATTCCATTTTTAGGATTTTCATTTTTTCATGGTACTTAAAACATATGACAAGCAGAGACCACAAGGTCGTCGATTTCACACGGTCTCGTGTCAAAACAAAGTCCAAACTTACCAATTTGATGAAATTAACTCGAATTGAGGGGTATAATGGTAAATAAGGGTCAAATCCACAGGGAAATAAGGAAATTTATGATGATCTCTTTGAATTTGATCAAATCAGACGATGAATCGATGGTAGAAATGGGGGAAAATGGTAGATTATGAAAGAGAACTTCAAATCGTTTCCACGGAATCAAAAATCATCGAAATTGATCTTGATTTTGCGGAGAAATTGAAGATCAAAGTAGAGAGAATTTTCTGAAATTATAAATCGCAAATTTAACGAAAATTAAACAAAATTAAACTTTAATTCCTAATCTAAATCAAAATTAAACATTAATGGATGATAGATTAGCAAAAATCGACGCCACTAACCCAAGATTGCGATCGAATTAACACGATTCATCACCTCAATTGTCGAAAATGTGAAGAACGCGATCGTGAGTTCTAGCTGCGATTGTTCGTTTGTCTCTCAACCAAATCTCGATTTCAAACCCTCCGTGGATGCAGAAATGAGTGTAGAAGAGGATGGAATCGAGAGACTTGAGAAGGGAGGTGTCTAAACAGATCAATTGGATTGATTTCTTACTCAAATGCTTAGAAAATCAGAAGAACATCTCTATTTATACACTTTTTGGGTGTGACCGTCCGATCGAAATGATCGACGGTTACGATGAAATGGTCCATCATGGAATGTTTCGATTATATCTTAGCCGTCGGATCTTCGATGGAGCGTCCGGATGAGCCGTTTGAGATGCGTTATAAAATGCCTTAGATTGCGCCCCTTGAATCGCGATCTAACGGTCGAGATGTGCCGCGGAGGTTTCAATCACGACCGTTATAACTTCCTTCTTTAAAGCACGTGCGTGATCGTGATGTGGTGGACCGCGAGTGCATTCGATCGACGTGCTTTGATGGCCCTTCAATTTGATCCCACGCTCCTCCTTCGGCCATTTGTCCTGCACTTAAGATTCCGTGTGGAACTTAATCCCACATGGAGAAAATTCAAAAGAAATAAGCGGGTTTCTAAGACACGACGAATAATGCATATTAGCGAGTTCCGAATACGAAAACTCGCTTATATGTACTATAACCCTAAGTAATATAATATAGAAGAGGATGGAATCGAGAGAATCGAGAAGGGAGGTGTCTAAACAGATCAATTGGATTGATTTCTTACTCAAATGCTAAGAAAATCAGAAGAACATCTCTATTTATACACTTTTTGGGTGTGACCGTCGATCGAAATGATCGACGGTTACGATGAAACGGTCCATCGTGGAACGTTTTGATTATATCTTAGTCGTCGGATCTTCGATGCAGCGTCCGGATGAGCCGTTTGAGATGCGTTATAAAATGCCTTAGATCGCGCCCATTTAATCGGGATCTGACGGTCGAGATGCGCCGCAGAGGTTTCAATGACGACCGTTATAACTTCCTTCTTTAAAGCACGTGCGTGATCGTGATGTGGTGGACTGCGAGTGCATTCGATCGACGCGCTTTGATGGCCCTTCAATTTGATCCCACGCTCCTCCTTCGGCCACGTGTCCTCCACTTAAGATTCCGTGTGGAACTTAATCCCCCACGGAGAAAATTAAAAGAAATAAGCGGGTTTATAAGACGCGACAAATAACGCATATTAGCGAGTTCTGAATACGGAACTCGCTTATATGTACTATAACCCTAAGTAATATAATATATATGTATACGTGCACATCGCACCACACAGGTGCTCGCGTGGCTCTGCCACGTGGCCTTGCGTGCCACATTACATCCACGTGGGTCCTGCATGAAAATAAACCCCTTTTTGCTTTTATTCTAATTGTTTTAATCAATTTAAAATCGAAAATAAATTCAAAAAAATCTAGAAAAATCCCTAAAAATTAGAAAATTCATAACTTTCAAAATGTAACTCCAAATTAATCCAAATTTCTTTCATTTGATCCGAAATTTAATTATCTATCATTCTAAAGAGTCAAAATTCATAAATAATGAGAGTTTTAATTTCCATTTCAAAAATACATTTATTCTTTAAAGTTTTTAACTTAAGAAAAATATAAATAAATGTCTATAAAATGATTTCTCTCATTATTTTAACTTTAAAACCTCTATAATCTCAAGTAAAAGATGGGTTATTAATTATTCATCTTTAGATCATCATATTTACCCATAATTTAAAGTATTTTTGAGATTATAATGAATTTTTCATGGAATGATAGAAAAATACACATAAATATGATAACATGCATGAAAATGAAATCATTTATGCCTTAATATGCATCAATAATCATGTTTTATCATGTTAATTTAGCATGTTATCAAAGTACAAGAAAAATAAATCATTAAATGAGTTTCAATAAACTAAATACATTAGAGGATAATAATGACAAGATATAATATCTAAACATTGATATTTGATAATAATGGTATAGAAATAGCACAAGAGGAAAATCTTTTATGACTATCAATGAACTATTAATGGTAAATAAATTTACCATTGTTTATCTTTATGACCATTGTTTATCTTTAACATTGATATTTTATAAAATCTTTTTGAAGATGAAACTTAATGTCTATGTTTATAATTAATATCCATCTTTATGACTATCAATGTTTATTGTCTTTATTAGAGAATGATAATGATGTTAAAAATTCAAAATATGATATTAGAAAATGACTAATATAGAGGCTATTCTTAGTGATGTTCTTGTGTTGATGTCAAATGGGTAAATCTCACACGATGTCGACTCTTGATCTTCCAAAGACATAGCTTTATCCCATTATTCTGGAAAAAATCCCACTCAAGTTCTAAAACTACAATATCTTATTTCATAAACATCAAAAATCAGTAATGTAAATTATCAAAATTGGATTGAACTAAAATTTATGATCATATTTATATAAATAAATGTACAAAATTCATGAAATGAATCCATGAATTTCTATGCTATCATCTACCTCTTTAGGAAGTGGTAATGGTACCATCTTTCAAAGAGTGGTCACCCGACTTCCTCAGGAGGTAGTTATGGGTCCCATTTCTTTAGAAGGGGCCCTTACACTTATTTAGGAGTTAGTTATGAATGTCACATATGGATTTAATAACTACCATTCATTAGGTGGGACCCAAAGAGATTGAATCTATCATGGATCCAAGAGAAACTTTAATGTCATAGAATTAAAGATTCTTCTTTCCTTTATAGGAAAAAAGATTCTTCCACTTACTCTCTATAGTCTAAATTCAGAATTCACATATCTATAGGGACATTAACAACTTTTAGTCAATTGAACTTCCTCTCTCTCGTGGTAAACCTTGAAGAGTTGACTAGAAAACCTTTGCTATTCCTCTCTTCTCATTCCCCTATATTTGGTATATACTTGTCCTAGAATCCTTGTGGATAAATCTATAGTTGTATCTCCTAAACATCTCTACCAATTAATGGCTTTCTACCTGAAAAAAATTAAATTGTCTAGACTTTCATATACACTGACTTAGACTTAGAGCTCAATAGCCACCGATTGGAGCAGCCAAATTCCACCATGCATCCGTGAAAACGTAGAAAACTTAGTTCCAAATGGAAAAAAATTTAAAAAATTAGTTTGAAAGAATTGATCAATTAGCAGGTTTGATGAGTGAGTTAAAACATAGTTATGAAATCAATACTCCCTTAGTTGTGCCACATAGGCACTATGTGTGCGTTGCATGATGCAATTTTTGTCAAACCACATTGCACACTACAATGTCAACTTGACACATCAAAAACCCCTCTTTTTCAATTTTTGGCCTAAAATAAATCATAAAAAATTAGATAAAATTTCTTTAAAATAATAAAAATAGAAAATACTGCATATATATTTGCATTTCGAACTAATTTTTTCATGAAATTTTTCCCATTTCAATCCGTCTCAAGTGCTTTTTCATAGTTCATACAAAATTTAAAATTTAGGAGAAAAATATTGTTTAAAAGATGCCTTTGACTTGCTTAGTATCTTTATCATCTTTGTTGCTTTTAATCTTCACACATGATATAAAAACATAAAAACTCAAGAAGATACAATTAATTTACAATTTGTTGACCTTGGAAAAGGTCTAGTGCTGCTTATGCAATGAATTAACCACACATTAGTGCAAATGAGCGTATAATTCAGATAATAGAATGATTATAATATTTTTATTAATACATGATGACATGCATTACAATGAAATGAATTGCATGTTATCTTTAAAGATCCCTCATTGTCTTTAAGTGGATGCTCTCTTAATCACCACTTATCATATAAGTGCTTTATGTCATCTCCCCTAGGTGGCACTAACAAAACAATTTCGGGCGATTGTTGAAAACACACAAATGCGTGTCAAACACAATTACCTAACTCACCAATTTAAAGTTTTGATAAAGAATCAATTAGTATAATATTTTTTTAGGCATTCTTTAAATTCAATCAAATCGAATGAGGAATTAAGGTGAGAAGTTAGGAATTTTAGAAAATTTGTAAAGAAGACAAATCCACGGAATAAAAAATCAGTCGATTTGGATCAGTATTCATGGATAAATCAAGGAGCAAAATCAAGGTTCCAAAATCGATCGCGAAGAGAGAATTTGATAAAAGTTTCTAAAAATTAATTTAATATAAGCTTCGAAATTAAAATCTAATGATAAATGACAAAAGATTAGGAGGAAAATACATAATCTAACCCAAAATCATGCTTTTCCTTTCGCGTTTCCAAAAATGAATATTTGGCATTCAAGAGGTGAAATTTCCTTATTCTTTTGACGAAATCTTGATTTTAAGCACCCCTCGGAAGCGGAAATCAGTCTAGAAGAGGAAGAAACCAAGAGATTCAAGGATTGAGATGTCTAAACAGTTTGATTACCCAAAACATCCAAGAATATATTTTCTATTGAAGAGAGAGAGTATAAATAAAGATGAAATTAGGCATGCCCGTTTGATCGTCTCTTCATCTTCGATCAATGGTTGTGAATAATCCTTAGGAGAAAAATCGTCATCGTTATGTCGTGCCCTTCGGATCCTTAATAGAGCATCTAGATTACGACGCCTCATCACGTGAAGAGTAATTGCCACATAACAGTTACTGTTCGATCTCCATTGAATGCTTGAAATGATTCCAGGGATCCACGGAAGTCCATCGAGCACATTTAATCGCAGCCGTTTATAACTCTTATGATGAATTACTCATATTTAAACATTTTCAAAACACAAATTGTTGTCTAATCAGAGTGCACTACCTACCCCTTCGAGTAAGTGAAAATAAAAAATCTTGATTAATTCACACGATCGTATGCTCTAGAATGTGGCAAGTCACCTACATAAAAAAATTAAAAATATAGTCCCACTTTGGAAAAATCAGCACAAAATGACGAGTATATAAGGGTGCGGTCTTCATTGAGAGTCCCAATAGGGTGGTGGTTTAACCTAAAGAGGGGAGGGGGTGAATTAGATTTATGTGTTATTTAATTTATAATATCTACTTTTCTTGTACTAAGATTCATTAGCTAAGCACTCTCTTCTCGTCCTCACG
Organism: Lemna minuta; assembly: GCA_024174645.1. NCBI lineage: Eukaryota > Viridiplantae > Streptophyta > Magnoliopsida > Alismatales > Araceae > Lemna > Lemna minuta. The sequence continues at coordinate 15,080,249 of CM044103.1, forward strand.
GTGCACCAAGGATTATTATACTGGTTGGGGGACCTAACATCCCTTAATCCAGTCTCGAGTATCGTCAACTCGGAGCCTCAATCCTCACCAAAAGAAACCTAATCCTCTCACCCTTCAAATGGGTGAAGGACAATGTTTAGTACAAGGTTTTAGGTCTGCTACTGGTGTCAACCCTAACACTCACCTTTACCTAATCCAATGGTACTACCCTCTAGGCCTCAAGCTCCTCGGCTCCTGGACAAATGACAAGTCGTTTTCACGCGTCGTTAAAACATAAAAACGATGGTCAAAATTTTTTTATAAAACCAAACTCACAAAGATAAGATATAAAAATCGAGTATTGTGTAAGTATCGGGTCGATCCACAAAAAGCAGGGTTGACTTTAATCGCAGAGTTGACTTGGTCAAACTTAGGTTTTAAAGGAGTTTTAAATAAGAGAAAATAAGATGTAAGGAATGGAAATGATATAAATAAGCTAAATAAGAAGTTTTAAGAATTTAATTCTCGGGTTTGACACAGAAAAGTCAAAAGTCAAAGTCAAAGCGGTGACTTTGACCAACAGTAGGTGTACTGCAAAATCAGAGAATTAAACAGAGCCAGAAGATTACGAAAATTATATATTTGGAAACTAGAGAGAAAATCAAATTTATTGATATATAATTCGTGATTTTTGAATAAGAAATGGATTTACTATGAATTATTGAAAATCAAATATCAAAAAATCCCCGAAATGAACACCTCAGAGGAAATCTTCAAATTAACCGGTCAAATGAAATCCAAATCTTGAAATTTATATGTCAATGGAAAGCTAAGAACCAGAGGAATCTAAAAAGACAAAATGATTGAATTCTGATCTATAAATTGAAAGTAATTGACCCCGAAAGTCAACATTTGACTTTTGATGATAGATGAACAGTCCTCGGTCAAACATCAAATTAAAGGGTCAAATGAACTCGGAATTCGATGAATTTGCTATCCAACCGGAAAGCTGATGAAAGTAGGAATCCAAAGAAACCAAAATCAAGTGATTTGGAATTATAATCGAGAGAGATATCATATTTTCAAAATCAGCAATTTTTTTGGACTAAAAAGTTAGGAAAAATGAAGAACGTTATTAACTACTTTGCAAAATTAAAGATCTAAACCTAATAAAAATACAAATTACCTCTTCATAATCGATCGAACCTCATTACTAACCCAATTTTCACAAGAATGGGGCCTCAATTCTCATGGATTGAAGCGAATTTGCTTGGATTCTTCCTCGTGGACGTTCGGAATTCAAGGGGAAAATTCGATGAAATCAAGAGAGGAAATCGTGGTTATCATGCTTCAATGGATGCGTCTCTACACACTTGGAAGCAGAGGATCACAAGAACTTAAGACCTTCCTCGAAATTCGCTTAATTTCTTCACGAATCGATCAAAAGTTGATAAACAAAGGGAGAATACATGGGTTTTTTAAGGGGAAAAATTAGCCCAAAAATCGTGGGCAGTTGACGCGTTCATGGGAGCGATTTGATGGCGTCGTGGGGGTGGATCCCTTGAGCGGTTTGGTGGCTTCAAATCTGCGACAAATCCGCTCTAATTTTTCTTCCAAAAGGCACAACGATCGGGCCACGATCGCCATCAATTTCGCTTCAAAAAGGAAGCCACCTTCCTTGGAATCATGTGGCGTGCATCGTGGCCTTGATTCCACGATGGAAGAGCCACGATCGCGGCTCGATCGCGCCGCGATCGCGGTTTGATCGGACCGCAATCGTGGAGTTCTTCCGCGAATCCTCCAAGCCGTCCGATTAAGCTTAAGCTGGATGGACGATCACGATTCCTTGATCCAGTGCGACACGATCGTGATGCGGGTTCACTGCCAGCCGTCCGATTGATCAGGTAAGTCTGGGCGGTGCTGATATTGTGATCACGATCCACTTTCACTGTCCATCCGATGGAAATCCAACCGTGCTGATGAGACGCGCCGCCAACCGTTCGATGAAGATCACAATCACGATCCACGCGGTGCTCCCCGATTGCTGGAATTGCGAAAAATCGTGACCGTCCGATGAAGCCACATCGTAGCCGTCTGATCGCGATCGCGCTGCCTTTGAAAGGATGAACATCAGGTGCTCCTCGTCACGCCACGTGTCCGAAGGTGGGTCGTTCATCGTGCCTACTTAAGTGCGCATTTAGCGAACGTGACTTAAGTGATGATCGTGTGGACTCGGGTCCACGCAATCGACGTCTTCGCGGTAAGATCCGACGCCCGTGCGATCGCCACGTCACTTGCAAAAGAAAAACCGTGTGGGAACATAGTCCCACATGGAAGAAATAGTGGCGAATGTTGCGGTTAAATAGGGGGGCGCATGGGTTATATTAATTGCGTTACCGCCCCCCCACTGTTACCAGGGCCCACTATACCCGTGGGCCCTCCACTTACCAGCCTACACGTGGCGCCCCACACGGGCGCCCACGTGGACCCGCTTTTTCGCGTGGCCTCCCTGCCACGTGGCCGCGCCACTATGCGCCTCGTGCGCCCCGCGCGGGCCACCTGTGGCCCTGCCACGTGGCTTCAGAGCCGCGTCGCATCCCGCGCGGTGGTCCCGCGCACCACGTGTCAGCTCGCCGCCTTCCCCGCTTGCCACGTCAGCGCATGCAGGTAGATACCCCTTTTTTGTGATTTTTTAAATAAAAATTCAATTTAAAAATCAAATAAAAATCAGAAAAAGGCTAAAACTTCCAAAAATCATATCTTAAAATATACAACTCCTTTTTAATCCAAATTTTCTCCATTGGATCACAAATTTCTTCCTTTTTAACATCATTTTATTTAAAATATATTTTTAAAAGAAGAAATCAAGATGAATTATAATTTACTTAAATCATTTCTCATTAAACATTCTAAATCATAAATTCATCCTGAAATTATCCTTCCAAACATTTACTAAAGTCAAAAATCATTCAATAACAGAGATTAACTTCTATTAATTTACACAAAAGATTAATCATCTATTAAGCATGAAATTATCCCTAATTTATGCATAAATATCAACTTTAGTGAAATGACATGCCAATGGAGAAAATTCCTAAAAAGTATGATAACATGCATTATATTCACATAAAATAAGCATGAATATGAGTTAATTAGGATAAGAATTCAAGTTATAAATGCATGTTATCAACACCCTAAGTCCCTTTGGGTGATATTCACACGATTGTGCGTCCTTCAAGCCCCTGTCATGCCTCTCCCTCTAGTATCGCCGACCTCCGATAAAGCGTGACCTCGTCTTTAGGCTTCTCCTGATCTTCTTGCTCCTAAAGTCTTGACTCCCTCTCGTCTCAACAGATGAGACACTCCTGATCTTCGTGTGTATGACTGCAAGAGTAAGTTGGTCTAAATGCAAATGGCTATATGAAATTATGATGACAAGTGAGTGAGATGAATTCAAGTACAAGTTAGTCACACAAGACAACAACTGCTAGGGTTAAAATTTCAGGCCTAGGATTGACTTTTTCTGACATATGGTTGACTATGTCAAATTAGGGTTGACTTTGACTTGTTAGGGTTGAATTTTTATCATGGTTGACTTTTTGACCTCGGGTTGACTTTTTTGACATATGGTTGACTTTCTGACCTAGGGTTGACTTTTTGACTTTGTGTTTACCTCTAATCATAGTTGACTTTTAATCAAGGTTGACTTCTGTAGTTGACTCAAATAGTGTGTAGTTGACTATTCTACTATCATAACACTATCTAAGTCCCTTTGAATAAATTAATGTAATCAGCTAACTAACTGATAGTAATATCTGGGTAGACAGGCCACCATGTTAACAAAGTAGATGATATTACAATAATCAAGATAATAAAATTGTGAGATGAAATACTTGATTGAGATAATTAAAATACCTCGTGAACTCGATTGTGAATATCAGTTAATAGAAGGCTAAATTTTAATACGAGTTTAAATGACTATGAACAGAACTAAAAATGAGCGGAATTTTATATTACCGTACCTTTGTCGAATGTGTATTGCTGAGAGGATAATTCACTAATGTTAACTTACTACTACTGAGAATGAAGTGTAACCTAACTGAGGAACAAATACTGACATCAGAAAGTTAGGTGTAACACAATCTATATTGCTACTTGAGAAATAAATTACTAACAACAGAAATTAGAAGTAAATAGTTTATATCTCTAATTGATAAAAAAACTACTAAAAATTGTAACTAATCATAAATTTTTGTATACGACTAACTGAGAAATAAATGACTGACAACATAACTTAATAGTAAACAGTTTACATATCTAATTGATAAACAAACTACTAAAAACAATAATTAATCGTAAATGTTTTATACGACTAACTGAGAAATAAATTACTGACAACAGAAATTAGAAGTAAGTTTGTTTATATATCTAATTGATAAAAAAACTACTAACAACAGTAATTAATCGTAAATATTTTATACGACTAATTGAGAAATAAATTACTGACAACAAGAATGAGAAGTAAACAGTTTATATATCTAATTGCTAAACAAACTGAGGGTGGCAAACTATAACTTATTGTACCTCTGTTAGTATCATGTTGACTGTGACAACAGTCTATTAAACAAGATAACAATTTATGTAAATCATTAGAATTAACTTAAAACAACCTACCTATTTAGACAACATAAGAAAAACAAGTTAGAAAACAACAACTATTTATAATGTCAGCTAACTGTAGATAAAACTAATTTAGTCACAGAGGAATGCAGAAGATTATGATGGATATTATGTGGCCTATAAGCCAATCACACTTTCATGTATCTTGTTTATGTTCATTGAAATGAAATTTATTCATTGTCATTCTTGTGTGATGTTTGCAATGAAGTCCATGAGCATGTGCAATGACTAAGTGAATTATGATGAGATCATAATATAGTGATCACTAGTCTTTAAATATATGTTCTGAACATTCCTATTCGTGGGATATTCGAGAAGAATATCGAATTATCCGGAGAGAATATCACTATCTAATCCATCTCATATGATGAGTATGGCTGATCCTATAGCCATTGGTGTGGAGACACTAAGGATAGATAGTGGGTGCTCTTTAGAGAAAGAGTTCACTGAATTGATCCGTATGAATCCTTGAATGATATTATACCTAACTATTAATCAAGTTGATTCATGTCATGGTTGTGTATGTGGTCCTTTGACTTGAGACACCAAAGATATCTTGTGGATGGATGATCGTGTTTTGACTATGACTTACGAATCCCTAGCCATGGGATATCTAAAACGTTATATATTGGATACGATATGAAGTCCACGAAGATTATTATTATGATCAAGATGGGATCATCCACCCTCGGTCTTATGAGGAGATTGACTCAAGGAATGTGATGCGATGAAATCCTTGGCCAAGGTACTAGAAATATCGAAGGAGTTCTCGATGATTTCTACACGCATCAGTACTAACTTGAGTGATCGATTAGGGTTTGACAATTAATCATACCCTAAGTCATTCATGAGTCTAATGTGGATGAAGGATTATACATACATAGTAATCGATGAGGGGAAGGTTCTATAAGTGAGTTCTTACATACTCCATATCTCCTAGAGTACGTGGTGTAGCTTGGCACCCAACGGGCTGTCAACTCAACCTATCAATTGGGTTAAATCGATCCTTGATTAATTAATCTATATGTGGATGTGGATAATTAATTAAGGTTGACCAATAAGGTGTTATTTGGTGTATAGAGTTATTAATTAGTGAGATATATGGACCTAGAGGGTCACACACAAAAGGTTTATGGATGTTGGTGGATATAGACATAATTATGAGGGTTTTTATGAAAAAAAACCTAATTCCAAATGTCTATAAATAGGGGGAGAACGACCACAACTAAAGGTGCCCATGCAAGCCTTGTGGGAATTCTCTCTTTTCTTCTATTTCTCTCTTGGTGAAGAGCTTTGAAGAGGAGATCCCACCATCCAGAGACCGTGTGGATACTGCTAGAGTCTTGACACTTGAATAGCTTCAAGGAAACCCTGTATGTTTTCTCATTCATACTAGATGATACGATCATCTTTTCTTGGTGGCTTCGTATTTTGAATGTCCGATTCAATGTTTTCCGCTGAATTTGATGTTTTGATCAAAATTTTGGAAAGTTATCAACCTCAGATCCCATCAGATTAGATTAACACAACTCAACGGCAATGCCACTGAAAAAATTACTAGTCAAATATGTAATTTGAAGAGATATGTGTTTATGTTAACTGACTACAGATTAAATGGATATACATAATATATAATTATTTGTCTACGTAACTAGATCTATAATCTAGAAAACACAATGATACATGACTGGATAGATCGAATAATTGTATGTAACAAAGTTAGGAATCAATGGGTATCTGTTAATAAAATAACTCTCAAAAAACACTTGAGATTTGGGAAACAATCGATAAATTAACAAGACAGATAACTACAAATCACAGAGAGGTTTGAGATTTAAGATGAGAAATTTATCGAAAGAAGGTGAGTAAAAACTGAAATTTACCGGATTTGAAACCGAAATTATGCTACGAGCAAAAACAAAGCGAATGAGCGATAGAATATGTAAAGTACAGATTTGAGATTAAGAGTGAGATCGTGACCGATGAACAGAGGGATCTTCAAACAGGTGAGTACTAAAACACTCCTTTGAACCAGTGTCAGGCAATTTGCAGATTGCGAGTCTCGTCTGCTACCGTGAAGAAGAGGAAGCAAGTTTTTCATCGTTGCCTCCTCTTCTCAATCACCAGAGAAAACACTTTTCTTTCGATCCCCAACGCCTTTCTCTTTCTCACAATTTTTGGTTGTAGGACCGGGAGCGGTTTTTTTTCAAAAGCTGTGTTAAAAATGAAACCCAAAATCCTTTATAAGTTAATTTCAAAGAGAGAATCAACATGTACGATAATACCCTCAGGGGTATTAATAATATCTATATGCCTTAAATCAACTTAGACTTCCTAATAATCTATAGGGGTACATTTATACGTATAATCAGCTACATAATCAATAATAATACTGACGGAACGAATCGATGCGGTCGTTAATTGCATATTGATTCATGTCAACAATAAAGCCAAACTTACCAATTTTATGAAATTAATTCGAATTGAGGGGTATAATGGTAAATAAGGGTCGAATCCACAGGGAAATAAGATATTTTCGAGAGATCTTTTGGAATTTGATCAAATCAGATGATAAATTGGTGATAGAAATTAGGGAAAATGGTGGATTTAGAAAGATAACTCAAAGAAAAATCCATAGAATCAAAAATCACTCGATTTGGATTAGTATTCGCAGAGAAATCAAAGAGCGAAGTGGAGAGAAATTTCTGAAAATCGGATCACGAAATTACCAAAATTAATGATGAAATTAAACTAAATTACTATCCTAAATTACAAATTGGTGATACATGATGAAAGGTTAGAGGGAAAACACGTATTCTAACCCGAGATAGCCATCGAAATGATCTAATTAGTCTCCGGATCGATGCTTTTCATACCGCGATTTCGAAAATGAGCATCAGTGTTCAAGAGACGAATTCTCCTTAATCAATCAACAAAATCTCACTTTTAATCACTCCGTGGACGTAAAAACGAGTCTAGAAGAGATTAGAAGTGAGAGATTCAAGGATGGAAGGGTGTAGATAGATCAATTTGGTGAAATCATCCAAGAATGCATTACAAATTCGAAGAACACCTTTATTTAAAGGCGATTTGGGCGTAACCGTCGGATGGTGCGTTTAATCTTTCATCAACGGTCCAGATTAAATGTGTGAAGGCAAACTGTTACGGTTGAATCTCGGCCCTTGGATCAGGGATGGATGCCCCCGATGAAGCCACGTGTAGCAAGTTATAAAATGCCTTGAAAACGCATCCGTCGGATCTTCATCGAACGCTTCGGATGCGTTTTGATCGCGTTAAATCTTGACCATTATAACTCCCATTTAAGACACGTGCATGATTGGTGATCCGGTGGACTTCGAGTTCACGTGATCCACGCACGAGATTTAATTCGATCGCATCCAACGCGTTTGATGCTGCCACATCGCCCGAAATAAAAACAAAGAGAGAATAGTCCCACACGGAGAAAATTGAGGAGAGCTGTCGGGTATATAATGTGCGACGGATTAAACGGTTAGCGAGTTCCGATAAACGGAATGCTTATATGTACTATAACCCTATATTACGAGTAAGTATAAATATGCACATGTGTCACCTCCGAGCCAAGTAGGCACTCGCGTGGGTCCGTGTGGCTCTGTCACGTGGCCTTGCGTGCCACGTCGCATCCAGGTGGGTCCCACGCGATAATTAACCCGCTTTTTGTTTATTCTTTTATTGTTTTAATAGATTTAAAATAAAAAATATACTTAAATGAATTCAGAAAAATTCCAGAAAATCCCTTAAAATTGTAAAAATCATAACTTTCAGAACATAACTCCAAATTAATCTAAATTTCTTTCATTTGATCCGAAATTTAAATATCTCTCATTCTAAAAAGTCAAAATTAATAAATAAAGATATTTTTAATTTATTTTTCAAAAATATTTTTACTTCTTTGATATTTTAACTTTAGAAAATTGAGTAAATGTTTATAAAAATGATTACTCTTATTATTTATCTTTAAAAATTATTTATAATCTCAATTAAAGATAGGCTATAAAATCATTTATCTTTAATTCATCATAATTAACTCTAATTTAGTGCATTTTGAGATTATAACTTAAAATTGCATGAAATCATAGAAATGAACTCAAAGTATGATAACATGCATACAAATGGAATGTTTTATGCCTTATTTTGCATCAATAATCATGTATTGTCATGTTAAGATTGCATGTTATCAAATACAGAGCTGATTGAGAATATGCAAGAGGAGATAAATGAGTAGATTGTTGCTACTTTTCTTGAAATCAAACACACACATTAGCCTCTATAAAAACATAATTAGAAACATATAACAACAAATGCTTTAAATTAATAACATAGTAATGCTTTAAATTACTGCTTTTCATAGTAATGCTTTAAATTAATAACATATAACTTCAAAATGAAGTTAAATCCTCAAGTTGATCAGTGGCAATTCAAGATAATGTTTATGTCAAAACTAGCTCTCTAACATTTAGTGGGTTAGCTTATATCCATTAATGGATGCCTAACCCACTAATGACACACGCACACACAAGCACACACACATACACATGTGCCGTGTGGCACGTGCATACATCGCCATGTGGTGACACATAAGCATGTGTCGTCGTGTCAGCTGCCATGTCAACACACGAAATAAATTAATTTTTTTAAGTTTTAAATAAAAATAAACTGAAAAATAAATTGAGAAAAATCCATAAAATTTTAAGAAAAATCCTTTAAAATTAGAAAATTCATAACTTTCAAAATACAACTCCTTTTTCATCCAAATTTTTATCAAAAATTAAATTATCTATCATTCTAAATAGGAAAATTTAATAAATAACAAGAGAATAAATTTTTATCTAAAAAATACACTTATTTCTTTGGAAAATAGAACTAGGAAAATAAATGAGTGTATATAAAAGATTTCTCTTATTATTTGAAATTAAAACTTAATTATAATTTCGAATAAATCTAGGAATAATCTACTCTAAGATATATTCTTTAATTATGGATGATTATCCCTCAAATAATGCATTTTGATATTATAACTAAAAATTATATAGAATAATATATATGTACTCAAATCATGATAACATGAAAAAGAATGGAATCTTTGATGCCCTAATTTTTATTAATAATCACATAATAACTGCTATAAATTGCATGCTACCAGGCACCATTATCTCAAAAATTCATTGCTCTGATGCATGATAATGTGTCATTGATGCATCCATTTTTATTATTATAAATAATTTTTAACACTTAATTCTGGTTAATATGATACACATATTCATGTTTTTATGATATTTTTGCATTCATCGTTCCATTCCACTCATATACTCAACTTGCATCTATTAAATGCTCATTTGGTAAAAAACTAAATTATGTCCTATCATGCATCATTAAATTCAATTACTCATACTATGAGACTAACCTTATTTGACTCTTTCAAAATCAAGAGGTTGAATTCTCACATTTTCTATGAGTTATGTAGATGTAGGGACATAGGTATGCAAGTAGGAAACGCATTGATATGAATGACGATAAGAGGAAAGAAGAAACAACTCTCCAGTAAATTTAAACACTAAGCCAATCATATTTTTGTGAAATATTGTAAATGAGGTTTGGATTTTGTAGAGGGATCATTATAAGGTTTTTAGGATGATCTAAAATTGATTAGAGTGAGTATTGGGCCAATCTCCTTATTTTTATGGTGGTTGGACCAAACGTAACTTTTATTAAATTAGACATTAATTTTCTCATGATTTTATATAGGAATGACAAGATAGAAGATTAAATTATTGATCCAATAAAAAAAAATTCATGGAAAAAGGAGTTGTATTTTGTGAGATATTCAATTTCTAAGTTTAGAGATTTTTTGAAAATTTTTCTAAAATTTTTCTGATTTTTTAGCATATTTAGAAAAATATCACTGTGATTTTTGAAGTAGAAATTTATAGAAATTCCCCTCTGATTTTTGAAATAGTAATGTCCCTCCTCACTTTTAAAGGTTGACACACCTTTTTCTGAGTGCAATAAGAGGGTGCCATGTGTCACTCTTATTTGTACGATCTCAATCAATGGTTAGGAGCTCTATAAATTGAAATCATGATATCTCATGATGTAGATGAAGTTTTGAGCTAAAATTTGATAGGTAGATTCATCTTTTAACCCTCTATTCATTTATACCCTTGTATAGAAGAATCAAGATGGAAAAAAAATAATTTTTAATGATTGGACTCTTTTACCCCTATTTACACTCAAACTTGAGGAACCCACCTATAAAAGCCTTCATTTTTTTTTCTCCTTAAGTTTTTTGGCTCTCTCTTAGCATCAAGATGCCAGAAGGAAAGGCAGAGGAGGTCAAGGCACAAAGAGGAGCATTATTTGATGTTCAATCTTGTAGTGGAGAAGGGAGCAAGCAAGGATCATGACCAAAGCGGATCGAGTATCACCCGGCCTGAGACGGGCATACTAATGGGGTTTGTGCAAAGATCTAGATTAGATTTTGGCTTGTAAACATCTCCATATATAGTAGACATATGTTTTTTTTTCTTCTTTTATTGTAGTAGCTTTGACATCATCTCCTCGTACATCTCTCACTCTCACCCTCGTTGTGCATTTATCCATTGCTACCGCCATCTATTCATCTCATCTTTCCATCATATTATCTCCATTTTCATCTCTATTAATATAATTAACCCATCTCTTTTCTAATTTCTATCTTAGTTCTAAGAGAAACTCAAAATTAATCTCTCATACTCACCTCCACGTGCTCCATTTCAACTCACACATCTTCCTCCGCCCTCATCTTTCTTTTGAACACATAACTTCATTACTTTAGCTCCATGTAGATTCAACCCTTCATTACTATACTAAGTAAAGAATTGTATCTTATTGCATGAAATCGACGCACAACAACGACAAAAAACACACGCAATCGAGTTCATCAATGCACTCTTTTCTTAGTGCTTGCTTGGATTTTGGCCCTGTGACATTTTTCCAAAACCATGCCTTGAGATCTCAAAGATGTCTCTATCTAGTTTCAATGAATATAAAGTGTTATGTCATCTATTTCCACGACACACATCATTATGTCGCCTTTGTTGATGTCACCTTTCTTGAAACACCCATTTCTTCTCCTCTTCATCTTCTTCATCACTGGTCTACCTCTTCACCACCCATTTTCCTTGACAAGGATTATTGAGCCATCTCTTTGATGACATTGTGACTACCAGAATCTCCAAGGTGCGTCCTCCATAATGTCTACTATGCTTTGATCATTGATCTGCCACCATCCAATCCCTTGGCACCTTCTTTGTTGGCACTTCAAGTTTTGCTTCTCAATGATCTTGATCTTCATATTGCCTTGGGAAATGATACTCACTCTTGTACCCAACATTATAACTTTAACATTTTTTCCCATGAATACCTTTATTCCATCTATCTTGCTTTTGCCCATTCTGTGTCCTCTGAATCTTCACCCATGATGTATCTTGGAGCACTTTCATTACCCAAGTGGAAGGCAGCCACGCAAGCCTATGGCATTGATCTTATGAAAACCTTTTCTAGATAAAACTAGTCCATTTTCTCTTGATTTTTCCTCATTACTTCAATTAGATTTAATGTAGACTTCATATGGAATTAGTAAGATTGATATTAAATCTCACTTACAAAATATGGCTCTGAATTGTTTAGTTTTTATGAATTTCTCAAGATATTTAGAGTGGAACAGTCTATGGTTTTGATTACATAAATGAACTCTCTTATTTTCTCTCTCCTAGATTTCTCATTTATCTATTTATGTGATAAGTTGAGTGACACTATTATGGATGGATATTCTGATATGATGGATTGGTGCGGTGATGTTCTTGAAATCTGGTATTAGAAATCTAAATATCCTAAGGTTGTTGAGGTTTCGAACACAGAACTTACTCAAATTACCAACTTGATCAAAAACTTAAGCATGCGTCCAAATTATTGACATCATTTTCTCTTTTTTATCGATAGTATTCCCTGGAATTTCTTCTAAACTTCCGTTGATACTTTTCTTCATATGGTTTCGACACTATTTCTTTCAATTATTTTTCTATATTCAATGCGAGGGATATCATATTACTTTGTGTTTTCTCCTTGTGTAGTGTGGAAATCAGATCATATCAGCCACGGTGCTTATAGGACCCTCATTTCTGTCACACCTGTGTTGTGAGGGAATCAGCGTCTATCTACCTTCATCCTATTAAAACCCTCAGTCTTTTTCGCTTTTATTGTGAGGGTCATGAATGAATCCACCAATTCAGATCTTCAGCTCCAAATTTTCATTTTAAACAGGAACTGAAACTCCCTCTGAAATTTGTGCCTCCAAAGTAGCGAACCATGTTAGAAAATCCGTCTACACGCGCTGCATCTGACTGACAGTTGTGGGGTTATGAGGTAGAAGACACGAACACATATGTTTCAAAGATTAGGATCCAAATTTCCCGAGCCAAAAGATGGAATTGCTAGAATATATGCTCGCGCTGATATGGGGCGTGATTGATCATGGAAGAGGATCATTAATCTTTCCTATTTGATTGTAGGATCGCATGAAAAGATATTCAAGTTTGAGCATATGTAAAGAAAGATGTCTGGAAATTCAACTGAAAACCAGCATAGGATAAATTTACTTGCCTCTCAACTCCATCTCTCATTAACAATACAACCCATCTACATTTTGGCCACCGTTCATCCTGCATGCTTAAATCGTATCTATGGCCTAATTCGATGTCTACAACTCGAAGGAGGCTCTTGGCAACCTCAATATCGCCTTCTCCGGCTGTTTTGACCAAGAGAAACCCTCACACATCTCTCTCATCTCAAAATATCTTAAAATTCGACTAGAAACCCGCATGGAATTAATTTATTGGTCACTCATCTCTCTCATCCTTTACTAAGATCGGCATCCCGTTCGCGTTTTCAGCATCATTCATCGAAGTTATGATCATATCAATGACCCAATTCAAGGTCTACAACTCGAAGGAGGCTCATGGCAACCTCAAGATGGCCTCTCCACGATGCAAGACGATTTCACCGATTCAAGATTAACGTCTTTATCTTCCAGATCCGGAAGATTCTTCGTATACGAATTGGGAAAAAATTTAAAGGTGTTTCGCACATTATCGTAATAATTTGTGTCAGGGAGTCCGCTGTTCGTCCAAATTCACGAAAATTGACCGATGGAGCTTTCTGGGTCCCTGACTGACAGATATGGGAATCAAGCTGACGAAGATGTCGTGGCCGCTAGAGCCTGGTTATATTAGGGTGGTCAGTATGACTGCGCATCTCCATACTTTATACCATTATATCACGTGCAGAAAACCCAGAGGTGGAGGGACCAGCTTGGATAGTTGGAGGGTGCAATTAATCAATGACAAGCTCAGCCGCCGACGACAGGCCTTTTTTACCTTGTATAAGCTACTGCTCATAATTCATAGAGTCGATGTTTACGATCTTGGGACGCGTCAGGGATTCTTTATTTGTTTTTCCGAATCGAGCCAACGACCTAAGAGATGTTTCAGCATTTAGAGAAATATCGGCGGAAATATGAGGAATCGCAATAGTGATCCGCGGTTTGATGACGCAGGCTTCTCTTGCAGGGTCCATGTCAGTCCGATTGTTAAAGGGGGCGAGTTCAAGCCGAAGAAACAGAGAGAGACTGAGGCCACAGGAAAAGACGAATAATTTCACAACTTCAGGCCTTCTGGGTGGGCCCATGGCTTTCTTTTTCATTTTTCTCTCAGCCCTTCGATGAATTCAACACCGGGCACTCATAAAAACCCACCTAGTCGCGGCTCACCCAACCACTACTCTTCTCCGTAGCCAAGGAAAGCATCCCTTCAGAAAATAACTCGGTAGTATCCAAATGGCGGCAGAGACAGCCGCCACTGATAGCGAGGTCGACGCGCGCTCGCCTTCCTCTTCCTCCGATTGCTCATCCTTCAACTACTCGGCAGTAGAAGAGTCTAAGCCGGTGGCCTCAGAGAGCAAGAAGAAGTGTCGGGATGAAAAACACCCTATTTACAGGGGCGTTCGTATGCGCAAATGGGGGAGATGGGTGTCGGAGATTCGAGAGCCGAGGAAGAAGTCCCGAATTTGGCTTGGGACCTTCGAGACAGCAGAGATGGCGGCGCGAGCGCATGACGTGGCGGCGCTGACCATCAAAGGCCAGTCCGCCTGCCTAAATTTCCCCGAGCTGGCTCCTGTGCTTCCTCGCCCAGCTACCTTGTTCCCCAAGGATATCCAAGCGGCCGCAATCAAGGCGGCGACGGCAACGTTTGACGTGGCAAGGAAATCGGTCGACGAAGAGCGTAACCCGTCAGTCTCTCCTCCGACGATGACGTCAGCCCATTCGAGGGATAACGACAGCGCACTCTTCGATTTGCCGGATCTGATTTTCGACGTGGGTGGCGACGGATTTTCATCGTATTCTTGTCCCTGGATTCCATCGTCGGAATGGTTGTGCGCAGAAGACTCCGATGGTGGGCTTCGGCTTGATGATCCCCTTCTCTGGTAGCGAATTCCATTTTTACCCAGGTTTTTTTATTGTAGAAATTGGTGTTCAAAAATGAATAAGATCAACGGGAGCATTTTCCATCAGAAAAAGGCACGCGTAGCCCTCCGCTCTCGCTCTCATTCTAATTCGAGCCGGCCTTGACGGCTTCGGAGATCGACTCAGGGCCGACCTTTTCCGCCTTCATTCAGGGAAATTCTTTAATCGCGGTGTGGACAGTATTGTCTTATACGCCAACTTGATCAAGCTTCGACTTCAGCGAAGAATGGACAGGATGATTTACGTCATGATGGGAAGATATTACCGGTCCGGCCGTATTCTGGCGCGCGATCTTCTGTAGACTCCGGTTTTTCCGCCATTATGTCCGCGACGTATTTATAGCAGAATACTCGGCCGAGATCTCTACGTTGCACAGATGCAACGAGTAATTCGGGATTTAATGCAAATCGCTGGAGAGATATTTACTGCTTAGACCCGAGTTAGTTCTTTCTACCTGCCCATTGGGAAGCTCGTAGAAATCAAATGAGATGACGAAATGATGGTCACTGTTTACTGATAGGGATGGATTTTTTATCATTGACCGCGCCAACTTTCGATCGAGCGTCGATCGATAGATATCCTTCTTCGCAAAACAATTGCCTTTGAGCACGCAGACATCAAATGAGCCCACTAAACGATGATATCTGATTGCTATAGGTATTCTTACATCAGCGATCGCACCGTTTTTCTTTCGAGCGCATCGAATAAGCAATGATGACTGAGGGAAGGTTCAGGCATAAAACCAATGATCGAGCCGACAAACTGTATACTGTTCCTGCGCTTAGGCTAAATCCTGAGCTACGAGCGATCTAACGATCTACAGTTGAACGAGGAGATGCAGCTGTGGGCCTCATAAACTAAATTATAATACTGCCGCTAACAACTGTATAGCAGGAGAAGATGGCCATTATTTGGGAGTCTGTGTTCATTTATAGATCGCTCTGGCGCTTCTGCCGGGAATTCCCTGCGTTTGATTGAACAAATGATAATTTAATGTTGACGTGACCGTAACTTCGGAACGAGGAGGAAATCATCTTGGAAGAGAGGACATCTAGCAATGGAACGAGGAGGAAAACATCTTGGAAGAGAGGACATCGAGCAATGATGAGCAGATCAGCCTCAAGATTGATTCCAGCGATGGCGGATCACAAGTAACGCATAAAGCAAAGACCTCCTGCGAGGTTTTAGGCGAGAAGAGATTACAAAATAGGCGAAAACCTTTCTCTTTCACGTTGAAAAGAAGAACATCATATGCTTATCTTTCACCTCTCTATGTCTATTTCTGTAACAGAAAGAGGAAAAAGTGTTGCGGCTTGAGAATAAGGGAGGAGTCGAAAACTCTGTAGATTCTTAATTAGCGTAGTTGCTGGAGGAAAGATCTCATTCCTCAAGAAAAGTCAACATTAATTACAGTAGTACCCTGAAACGCAAAAGTGTCAAGGCCACAGTGTATTACTGTACCCTGATGGAAAAGCCATTTCTGACGGAGCTGGCCACATGAGCCTTGCTGGCGCTCTAGTTTCAGCCGGCAGCTATCGCTGTCCTTGAATACTTTAAAAACCGTCACCCTTCTTTGTCTCTCTCCCTCTCTCTCTCTCTCTCTCTCTCTCTCTCTCTCTCTATCTTACTCATCGACTCACTTCCTTGTCTTTCCTAATAGTGGACGCGGCAACCGACCCACCAGCATTCCGTGGGCACGGAGACTTTCCCGGGGAAAGTCCTTTCCTTGGCCTTCTTCCGTCGATTCCCCTTTCGGGGTACGTCATTTTGACGTCAGCTGCGTATAACGACGATCGGCCGATCACGGTCTTTATTCCCCATATTAGTCGAAAGTCTTGAATGAAAAACCCTTTGCTCCACAAACTTGAGACCAAGAGCAGATGCCGCAAATTTCATTTCGAAAACGAAAAAATGCACGTAAAAAGATAATGCTCGCTGAAATTAAATAAATAATATACGATACAAAATGGTGAGACAAAGTATAGCGTACGCGCGTACTATATAATGTATTCTGCTTGTTCGATACGACTGGATTCCATTCTCTTCATAATGGGGTTGATATTTTTATTTTCAAAACAACAAAATTTGGGTATGAAACGATATTTTTTTCTATCATTTCATAAAAGTATATAAATTACCTGAATTTTCTAATATCTTGGACATAAATACTGCAAGAATATTCTATGCTATGCCAGAGTAATTTGTATAATTAGAAAATATTATTCTGACGGTTTTTT
Organism: Lemna minuta; assembly: GCA_024174645.1. Taxonomy (NCBI): domain Eukaryota; kingdom Viridiplantae; phylum Streptophyta; class Magnoliopsida; order Alismatales; family Araceae; genus Lemna; species Lemna minuta. Next base: position 15,097,742 of record CM044103.1, read on the forward strand.
TACGATGGAAGACAAAACCTCTTCTCTTCTTAGGATTTCATTCCATCAGATCGAGAAATTCATCGGACCTTCATGGGGGTTATCATCGTGACACGATGTGGGAATCATTTATTTTTAATAACAAAAAATTGGGAATGAAAAGATATTGATTGTCTGATACGGTACGCAAGAGTAGAAAGTGTACGGCACAAACCTCCACGGGAAACGTACAAGACAAAGAATTACGCTGACAGCTTCGATACGACAGAAAACAGACCCCCACGGGAATTCCGCTCATCACACGAAAAAGAGGGAGGGATATTATTGATCTTTCGCATTCACGCTACGGGTATTATTGATCTTTCATCGAGACGCTACGGGGGATATTTACTTATTTCTAAAGTTTAGAAATTGGGCATGAAAGATATCGAATATATCTTCTACAAGAGTGTACGAACTCTACCGTGGAATTACCGTGAGTTAATCATTAGGAATTGAGCCAAAGGAGTAGTAGATCTCCCATGTCCTTCAGTAGTTGGAAAGCGAGACCTACTCAAGTTGTTGAAGTTATGTATAAAAAAATGAAGGCTTTGGCCAATTTTTGCCTTAAAAATGTCTCTCTCAACAACTTGCCATGTGAATGACCATTTTCAATGAACAGGGGGCTTCTCGACTGGCTTTTTCCATCGCCCAATTTCATATATCAGTGAATCGGTAGGTGGTCCGTCAGATCTCCATAGCCGGACGGATGAATCTTCTTCGCATAGTTCGTAAGAACTTATGGGTGCACTTGCTAGAAGACGACGTTACATTTTCGGCACGAAGGACACCCATTCCGACGGACGTTCCTGGGTTTCGGGGGTTATCTGTTACATCACAACCACCGGTGGAACCCCTGATGGTCCCTCCGCTATCTTAACTATTCTATGTGCTCAAGACTGTGAAGAAAGTCTTGACTGCTCGCCCTGGTCAACGGAAGACCTAAAAGGAAAGACGATAGCCTGAGCGTCACACAGGAGTGCCATATTCATATCCTATGGCCCCCGTTTGTCCTCGTGGATTTCGTCATTACGTTAACTGTTAAAGACATTTGCCACTCGATTCCGTGAATCCCTCCATAGGATCAACTCTCTTGAGAGTACCGAGCTTGTCCTAACCATTTCGACACTCATAAAATTTCCTCTTATTTCAGGTGTCTCCCTCCTCCCATTGTCGGCGCGTTACCGAGCGTGGCCCTGAAAGACAACCGACCTACAGCCTCTTTGAGGGACCGAACGCTTTATGGCTTTGTGGTCCCTTTGTGAACAACTGAGACAGATGCATACAAGAACAAGAAAGAGAAGAGAATATGATACAGTGTAACACGGATCAAAGACTTGTCAGTTTTGAAATTGTCCATTTGGAACCTACTCATTTATGATTTTTGGCGGTTTCTTGATTTCTTGCGGCTTACTGATTGGTTGATAAATGACAGTGTTTGTTATGTCTTCGATGACTGGGTTGAAGATGAATGACGAGGCTGGTTCACTTGTTCGGCTTCCGCATAGCTGGCTTGAGCTGGTTGAATGGCCGGTTGTCGTTGAAACTAGTGTCTACAACCCCCTCCCCCCTTCGCGGAAGCTCAGTGCCTGTGTTAAATCCACTGAAATCGCGGAGATTTGATCCTTGGTGGATATGGAAGCCTTTCTCATTCGTTTCGTTGAGACTTGCAGCAGGATAAAATGATGATATATCTTGTTCTCTGTGCGCATGTAAAAAGGCATTGCATGCAAGGTATGTAGGAGGATGTCGTCACACCATAGCATTGGATATATCTTGATCTTGATTTCCTCGGGCAAGGAGAAAATCCGAATTAATTCCACAGTGGCATTTAGCAACAATCTTGTTTTGGACTTTGTACTGAATCTAGCTCTTGTTGGCTGGTTGCAACAGGTCTCTAAAATAAATAAGTGCCCGATGAAATTATGAGAAGAGAGGTAGAGAATAGTGAAGAGTCAAAAGAGGAGGCCCTGAAGTAGGGTTACATGAGAGAGAGAAGATAGAGATAGTAAAGCGTTCGGCCCTGATGGGCTCTCACACGCCACCTTAAATGTGGTACTGGTTACATACCTGCTCAGCTTAGAACATAGAAAAGCCACACAAAAATAAGATAGTTGACATCATTTTGTGCCACCATGAGTTGGTCTGTCAAGGAGATGACAACTCAAATGGGAAGCCAAGGACATGATCTTGTGATGATGTTGTCACCCGTACATGAGATATGATGCTGATCTTGAGGGCATGCGCATTTCAGGTGGCAGCTGCCTTGTGCATAGAGTTGAAGCATGTACTGCCCATTTTTATGAATATTGTCTATGACATCGCATTGGTGATGTGGCACGGGATAACATGGTTGGTAGCAACACCAGATAATGAGTATGCCATGGCATTAAATATATTGATGTTGATGTGGGTATGAATAGTGAGCATCTAGGCGCTGAGAGGTCTGTCACCCAATCAGCATCCTTGAGCCTAGATAAGGTAATGATGTTATGTCACCTATGTCAATAATGTAGCATCAAATATACAAGACAATGAAGCAAAATGTGTTTTCAATAGAACTACATGATAGATGTCACCAAAAGTAGAGTGCTCCTATGCTCGAGATATTACCATTGAGCTCAAAGTCGTTACATGTTTTAAGTTCAGAAAATTTAACATTTATAAGCTACAAAACTAGGACTAGATAGAGATATTTAGATTGTATAGCTTTTTAGGTCAATCGACAAGGATTCTAAGGCGAGAGGTTATCTATCTCTTATGGGGAAGATGAGCAGAGGAAGATAGAGAAGATTTTCTGGTCAACTCTAAAATCTAACCAAGAGAAAGGAAGGGTTCAGTTGGTTTAAAGTCACTCTAATAACCCTAAGGATATGAAAACTAAATAAAATGGTAAACATGAGAGAGAGAATCTAGGATTTGATCAAAGACATTAGCTATGAGAAAATTAGATGAGGATTTAGGGGACAAAGAGGGAAAAAGGAAGAGAAAAGGTAGTTGGGTAAGACGTAAAAGAAATAGAACAAAGGAAGAGAGAAGTCAAGAATTGAGGGAAGAGAAAGTAGAATTTGAGAGAGAGAGAGAGCGAGAGAAAATCCAAAGAGAGCGATAGGAAGAGATCAAGAAAGAACAAGAGAGAGAAATAGAGCAAGAGAAAATCCAAAGAGAGTGAGAGGAAGAGATCAAGAAAGAACAAGAGAGAGAAATAGAGCAAGAGAAAATCCAAAGAGAGTGATAGGAAGAGATCAAGAAAGAACAAGAGAGAGAAATAGAGCAAGAGAAAGATAGAGATTTATTGAAAAAGTGAAAAAGCAGGAGGGAGAGCGAGGAAGAGAGTAATTTTGAAATAGAGAGAGTTTGTGAGAGTGAGAGGAAGAGAAGGGGAGGGACAAATCACAAAAGAGAGAAATTGAGAGAGACCAAGAGAGAGAGAGCGGAAGAGCAAACCAGAAATTGGAAACTCATAAATGTGAAAGAGGGAGAGAAAAAGAAGAATGAGAAGAAAGGTGAGGGAGTGCAAAGAGTGAAATTGGGGAAGATTATCTACAAAATAGAGAGAAAGCAATCCAAACAAAAAGTAATAGAGTAATAGAGAGAGAAAGCAATGCATATTATGTGGCCTACAAGTCAATCACACTTTCATCTCGTGTTTATATTCATTGAAATGAAATTTAATTTATCATCATTCTTATGTGATCGTTATAATGAAGTTGATAGGCATAAAATTACTATCATTGGCAGCACAAGTTCACCTATAAAAAATTATATTCAACTCTTTGAATCTGGTTTTAAAATTAGAATAGTAGTGAGTCAAGGTTAAATCTACTGTGAGAAAGGTTAAAAAATTGAAATAAATAAATATGTTTGATATTTTTAAATTAAGAAATTAGAAATAATCGATAAAAAAAATTGTTCGAGGGAAAATGAAATCAACAAATTAAATGCTTCCAAACTATTTTCAAAGACTAAAAACCCTTAATCAGCTGTCGAAATATAACTTAGGGTTTGAAAATATGAGGAAATGGAAAAGATTGATGGAAAATGATTTTAATCTAATAATTCACGATGAAAACACACTCTAGTGATGCTATCTAATCAAAACACACCTTTGAGAGCCTATACATGTTGTTCAGACTTGGCATCTGGCATCCAACACAAGGAATGACTAGAAAAGTGCAGAAACTCACTAGAATTATATTCTATATACAAAGAATAATCTATTGATGCCCTCTTTTCTCTTGGCTAACCAATGTTAGAAGCACAAATAAAATATTAAAAAACCTAATTTTTCAGATTTATAATCAGCCACGATGAGGAAGTGAAGGATGAAATGCCGATCTTTTTAATTAGAAGAAATCTAGACGTGGAGCGACGTGGAAGGAAGAGTGAGAATGAGAGAGCGACGTGGAAGATGAGAGAAGAAAAAAATGGCGAAAGATAAGATTCTTCCGTTAGCGCACACATGCACGCGGAGAAGCTTCCGCGGAGAAGATGCAGACATAAAGAAGAGAAGAAGGGAAGAGGGTGAAGAAAAAGATAAAAGAGGAAGGCGGAGAATTCTCTCGTTGCACTGATGAAATTCCACGCGCGAGATAATTCTATCCCGTGATTCCACCGCACAGTGAGAGAATTCTGTCGAGTGATTCTACCGCGCAAGAGAAGTGGTTCCGCGCAGTGAGAGGATTCTGTCGCATGATTCCGCCATGCAAGAGAAGTGGCGGTAGAGGAAGAGAGGGAAATGAGATGGCCGGTGAGAGGAAGAGGTGGGGGAGGAGAGGGGGAGAGAATGAGGTTCAGAACGAAGGAGAAGGAGGCTAGAGAGACAATGGCAGAAGAGAGCAAGAGTTTACGCACTACGAAAATTTGTTTATATCGTGCGAGAGGGAAAAAGGAAACGTCGCGCAGATGGGGGCAGAGATGGAGGCTGCGACTGCGGAAGATGGAGAAGGTGGCAACGGCAGATATGGAGGTGGAGAAGGAGGTAGAGATGAATGTAAAGAGCGAAAAATAAAAACTTTCACTCGCGCAAGCAGGCACGCGCCTGCGAGAGAGAAAGGGATAGAGAGCACAAGAGAGGGGAAATAACCCCCTCTCTCATGATGCAACTAAAGCAGCATCACAAGAAGAGAGAAGATAAATAGTAGAAGAGAGAAAGAGAGGGAGAGGGAGAAGTGGGTGCCTGCCTGGATAAATTTAGTATGGAGCTTATTGTTACCTGGATAATAAAATAAATTAATTGGCTAAAAATAAAAGAAATATAGTTCTCTTTTGGAATATGGCTCTGAAAAACTTTCAAAGTCAAAAAATTTGAATTTTGTGTCATCGATTTGGGTTATTAGGTATTTTTTATTTGTCATTTGGCTCTCACATTGCTTCATTATTCGCATTGTAAAGAACCTTAACCTTATCCGCACATGAAATATGTTAAAATAGTTGATTATTCATATGACTGAAAATGAAGTTTTTGAAAGTTATGATCCAATTCTAGAAAGGTGTACTGCAAGCATTAACAAATTGCTGTTTGAAATTGCACAGAAGTTACCAAGTGTAGATTTCCTATAGAGGCAAAAATCAAAAGAAATATTGATGAGAAGCAATAATATTCAAGCTCACTAAGTGATACAAAAATTTCATGTAAAATACGTCTTATAGGTTTATAGATTTATTTACTCTGTGATAAAGAAATATCTGAAATCTCATCATTTAGTGTATTACTCATAAAATATTTGTGGTCGTAATGTATGTAATATTATAATTCCTATTAATTTTTTTAAAATGTTTTAAAACCAATTTTATTAAATGATCATCAATTACATATGTATACGATTCAATTACCACATTTATCTCATTTTTATTACTTTTATCAATATAAATGTCTATCATAAATGAATTTAATATTCATTTATTGAACATATGTGTGACATATATCTACAAAATAATTCTAAAATCTATATCATGCTATTAATTACTTATTTAATGTCTTAAATAATGAGGATTTATTTATTCATTTTATATTTTTGATACAAACATGAACGAACAACATGAATAGTATTTCCGAAGTGTTCGTTAGTCAATGGACATGTTCATTTGTGTCTACATATGTGTTCGTTGTGCCTTATCATATGGTATCAGTTAATGATAAGGGTGTTTCAGTTCAATTTTATTAAATATTTCACCTTCTATTAAGTCAACCAAGGTTGTATTTTCCCCAAATATTATGTCAGTAATGTTTTTTGTATGATGGTCCCATGGAATAGGACATTTAGGGAATAGCTCATGGATACTGAAGGGGAGTCTAGGAAAGTTTTCCAGCGCAATAAAGTAATCTATGGTCTCAAGAAAGATTCACAGGCTTGATTTGAGAAATTGAGTTGCATTGCGAAATCATTTGCTTTTGTTATTTGATTGATCTCTGAGTCTTCATCAATCACACTACTAGTTATATATTTTCTGAGTTATATATTTTGATGATAAGTTATTGTGAAGCATTGATTGATATGACATTTTGAACCTCCATATATTAAGTTATTTTATTCTCAAGGATACAAGGAAGCCAAAGGATTTTTGGGGTGTGGATTTGCTCACCATCCACATAAAATGGTATCATCCCTACGAAAATATGTATTAAAATTGCATTAACAAATAATTTGGGCTAGAAACCATTTCTAAAACCAATTAAATTGAGGTTAAGTTTTTGAGCTGCATATTCACCCTTATTTGATGATTTTAATTAGTCTTCAAGGGTTACTGAGAATTTGATTTATTTTACTCGTTTGGATATCACTTTCATTTTTAAATTTTGAGTCGATTTTTTCATGAATTTTGACAATTTTACTCAACTAGTGCACTACAAGTTCTTAAGTATGTTATGAAAGCTCCAAGGAAAAAGAACTCATGCATAAGAGGCATTTTCTGATGTCAATTATCTTGATGATGATATTGGAGATAGGAAGTTTACTTCAAAATTATGTAATTGTCTTACTGGTAACTTGGTTACATCATGGTCCAAGAAGTAGAAAGTGGTTTCTAGTTTTCATTCTGATGTGGATGTCTCTCAACACATTTGAGATGACGTGGCTACATGCGCTACTCCAACAGCTCATTTTCAAGTTGAAACTCATGTGAAGATGCATTGTGCAAATTAGATTGTTATTTTTCTTGCAAAAAATTTAACCTTTCAAGAGTGCTCCAAGAATGTTGAGGTGGATTTTCATTTTATTCAAGACAAGATCTTACACGGCCTAATCTCTACTCCATATACTATTACGTTATATTGATGGATTCGGATGTTGATAACTTTCCAAAATTTTGATCAAAACATCAAATGTAGCGGAATTCATTAAATCGGATACTCAAAACATTGAGGCACCAAGAATTGATGATCCTATCATCTAATATGTACGAGAAAACATACAGATTTCCTTAAAGGAGTTATTGAAGCTATTCGAGTGTCTAGCCTCTAGCAGTATCCACACGGTATCCGGATGGTTGGATCTCCTCTTCAAAGCTCTTCACTAAGAGAGAAAGAGAAGAAAGGAGATAATTCCCACAAGGCTTTCGTGGGCCCCTTGAGTTGTGGTCGTTCTCCCCCTATTTATAGACATTTGGTATGAAGTTTTTTCATAAAAACCCTCATAATTATATATATATCTACCAACATCCATAGACCGTATGTGTGTGAACCTCTAGGTCCATATATCTCACTAGTTAATAACTCTATAGACCAAATAATACCTTATTGGTCAACCTTAATTAATTATCCACATCCACATATAGATTAATTAATCAAGGATCAATTTAACCCAATCGATAGGTTGAGTTGCCAGCCCGTTGGTTGCCAAGCTACACCACGTACACTAAGAGATATGGAGTATGTAAGAACTCACTTATGGAACCTTCCCATCATCAATTACCATGTATATATAATATTTCATCCACATTAGACTCATGAATGACTTAGGGTATGGTCAACTATCAAACCCTAATCAGTCACTCAAGTTAGTACTAATGCGTGTAGAACTCATCGAGAACTCCTCTGATACTTCTACTACCTTGGCGAAGGATTTCATCGCATCTCATTCCTTGAGTCAATCTCCTCAAATACCCATGGTGGATGATCTCATCTTGATCACACAATCATCTTCTTGAACTTCATATCGTATCCAATATATGACGTTTTAGATATCCCATGGCTAGGGATTCATAAGTCATAATCAAAACACGATCATCCATCCACAATATGTCTTTGGTGTCTTAAGTCAAAGGACCACATACACAACCATGAAATGAATCAACCTAATTGACAGTTAGGTATAATACCATTCAGGGATTCATACAGATCAATTCAGTGAACTCTTTCTCCAAAGAGTACCCACTATCTATCCTTAGTGTCTTCACACCGATGGCTATATGATCAGTCATACTCATCATATGAGTTGGATTAGATAGTGATATTCTTTCCGGATAATTCGATGTCCTTCTCGAATATCCCAGGAATGGGAATGTTTAGAACATATGTTTAAAGACTAGTGATCACTATATTATGATCTCATCATAATTCACTTAGTCATTGCACATGCTCATGGACTTCATTGCAAACATCACACAAGAATGACAATGAATAAATTTCATTTCAATGAACATAAACAAGATACATGAAAGTGTGATTGGCTTATAGGCCACATAATATCCATCATATATTAGCTAGAAGATATTTTGCAAAGGCCTAATGGGTTAGTCTTATGACTTATTTTCTTGAAATATGGGCATGATTGACATCTTCACACAAGATTTAGGGGGAGGATGAAGAAATATGTGTGTTTGTGTTTGTGTTTGTCTCTTGTACTTACAGTTATTAATTTGTACTCTTGTACCCCTTATTGGGCCTACTTAGGTGGGCCTGCTTATCCATTCTTGCATAGGGCTCTCTCCAAAGAAAAGTAAGAGCTCACTTTGCCTTGTTCTCCCTTTTCTTACTAATAATGAAGTAATTCATCACCTTTATTTGTGAAGGCAACATTATGATAGTTTATGTTTTGAAAGAGAAGAATTGTGCTCCTCATCTATATCTCATATTATTAGCATAATGTTTGATGAGATTCTCATGGGAAACAAAGAATATTAATTTTTTTTATCTCTATTTTAATAATCTTGGATTTCTAAAACTTAAGAAATCTTTTAAAAGAACATAAGAGAGATAGTAGATGAAATATATAAGGAAAGCTATGATGCCAACAATTTTGGTTGACCTTTGTACAATTTGTTTTTCCTTTCCTTCTGATATTCACTTTGCATTTTATTGTAAATACTCAAAATATGTGGGAGAGATTGTGAGTGAAATAATTTTAGGGAATCTAAATTTCAAGAATTTGATTGGCACTTGTAAAATATGTCTCCATTTGTTCCTTGATATTTACTTTATCTCACTATAGCATAGTGATAAAAAAATATAGGTCAAGATCTCTATTCAAGATCTTTAGAAACTTTAGAATAATTTAGTTATAGGACTTGGCTAATGTTGATAAATGTGATTCAAAATTTCAATTTGATTGATGTTTTCTGAAAATATAGTATAATTAGGTAAATCTTTAAAATAAAAGTGGAGGAATTATTTCTTGCCTATTTTACATTGATTCAATAATAGTCTTTTATGTTTTTGATTGATCAATTTTTCCATTGCATCAATTGTGAGAATTTTGAATCTATGAATGTGTTGAAATGAAGTAAAGTTATTCCCTCATTATGTATAAAGATTTTCATAAAATATGAACATGAAGGTAAAAGTGCTTATCATCTCTTATTTTGATAAAGAAATTGATCGAGAAAAATTGATACATCAAAATTATGTTGGATTTAGTTCTTCTTATATAAGAAGAGATAGATTTGTGTGTATATTTATCTCTTTGTATTTTTGTAATTGGATCATGCTATTGAACACCTTTTTGGAACTACTATGGTGGGACCACTTATTCATTTATATGTAGGGCTCTCTCTCCCTTGGAAGAGGTAGAGCCTCATTCCGCCTCATTCTCTAATGGTATCAAAGCACTAGGAGTCTCTTGAAACTAATTTCTCCATATTTCTGTCATTTTACCTGTAGCCTTAACTTTTAATTGATCCAAGAATCGCTTTGAGGCATCAAAAGTACCTCATTCAAAAGGTGTGATGAATAGTGAAATTGGTGCATTGTTGTCGTGGAAGAACTCAGAGTTTGTTTTTCATCACTTGGATGCAAAGATTATCACTAATAGATGGGTTTATACTATCGAGTATAACCTTGATAATGCTATGAGTCTATACAAAGCACTTATGGTGGATTGAAGTTTCACCAAATCATATGGTACTGATTATGTAAAAAATTTCTCTCTAATGGCATGGTTGAAGTCCATTAGAATTTTATTCTTGATTTGCAGAAAAAAAATTGGATTCTCTACAAAACCGACATGAATAATCCTATTTTGTATGGGGGTCATACCTAGAAGGTGATTATGATGTTCTAGGAGAGTCAACCAAAACTCACCCAAACTCAACAAAATTTTTGACAAGACGAACTCACGCGATTGTTGAAAACACACAAATTTGTGTCTAAATAAATTACCAAACTCGCCAACTTAAAGGTTTAATTAAAAACTGATTAGTACAATGGTGAGTAAGGGTCAAATCCAAAGAGATTTAAGATATTTTTTAAAATGTTCTTAAAATTTGATCAAATCGGATGACGAAATGAATTGAGAAATTAGGGATTTTAGTATTTTTGGAAAGAAGAACCAAAGAAGAATCCACAATATAAAAAATTACTCAATTTGAATTAGTAATCACGGAGAAATCAAGGAGTAGAATCAAAGTAGAAAAATTGATCATGAATAGAGAGAATTTGATAAATTTTTAATACTTAATCTAATCTAAACTTCAAAATTAAAATCTAATGATAAATGACAAAATATTAGGTGGAAATTACTTAATCTAACCCAAAATTGTGTTTGTAATAATCCAATTGATCGTCGGATCATAGGCTATTCTGCATTTTCAAAAATGGATATTCAGATTTCAGGCGAGGAATTATTCCTATTCTTTGAACAAAATCTTGATTTCAAGCACTTCATGGAGGAAAAAAATGAGTCTAGAAGAGAAATAAACTAAGAGATTCAAGGATTGAGCTATCCAAAAGGTTCAATCAATCAAAACACTCCAAGAATACATTTTTTGTCGAAGAGAGAGAGTATGTATAAACAACAAAAATTTGGGCGTAGCTATTAGATTTGGTGGTTGATCTTTGATCAATGGTTAGATGAAATTCAAGTATGCAAATCATTACCATTAAATCATGTATGTTCGATCGCAGATGAATTGTTAAGATTTTTCCAGGTAGCGAGTGAAGTTAGATCGTCATGTAACATCTATCATTTGATCTTCATCAAATGCCTCAGATGTCACCACACATTCAAGGAGTCCATCAAGTGCATTCAATCCTAGCCATTATAACTCCCCTCAGATGAGCGGTTAGGATTTAATCATAGTTTATCATATGAATCATCATCAAATCACAATACGCCAAATAGCCCTTCACTTCAGTTATCATCAACGGTTGCAATTAAACTAAAAAATTGGACGTTCCTCATTTTGCCATATTGCATGTGATAAAATAAAGAAAAATATAGTCTCACATGGCAAAAATGAAGTTGCAAATCTTGTATAAATATAGAGGTGCATTTTCAAGTTAGTATATATCCGTATAAAGGATGCTTAACCAATTTATTCCCACACATGTGTACACAAGTATGTGCCACGTGGTGCGTACACACGTTGACACGCAAGCACACCATCCACATCATCCTCCACGTCAGCATAAGGTAACTAAAATAATTTTTAATGCTTTTTAAAAATCAACATAAAATCAAACTAAATTCAAATAAATTCAGAAAAATTATAGAAAAATTGCCTAAAAATTAGAAAATTCATGAATTTTAATATAAAACTCCTTTTTAATCAATTTTTATAAGAAATTGAATAATCTATCATTATAAAAAGTCAAAGTTAATAAATAACAAGAGAATAAATTTTATCTAAAAAATATACTCATTTTCTTTGAAAAATAAAACTAGGAAAATAATTGTACATATAAAATATTCTCTTTTATTTTGATCAAAACTTAATTATAATCTCAAATAAATATGTAAATAATCTACTCTAATATATATTCTTTAATTATGCATGATTATCCATAAATAATGCATTTTAAGATTATAACTTTAAATTACATGGAATGATAAAGGTGAACTTGAAGTATGATTACATAAATAAGAATAGAGTGTTTTATGTCTTAAATTGTATTAATAATTATTTAATTACCATTATAAATTGTATGTTATCTGTCAACCAAAGTGTTCTATCTTATTTGTGCTATTAATTGTCTAGAGCAAGTCCATGGCTTGGTTTTAAAAATAATTTAGATGTTTTGTGACCTCTAAAAGTTGCAAGTATTGTAAAGTGGATCCATATGTCCTCATTAAGCACATTACTAGATTAAATATTATTTTGACATTACGTATTGATAATAAATTTTTTTGATAGGGGAAATTATAGTGACATTTCTTAGTCAAAAAGTTATCTCTTAAAACTTTTTAAGGACATCGGAGAGCCAAAATATTCTTCAGCTATTGAGTTTGCTTACCACCCAAACAAGATGTTTTTATCCCAAATTCATAAACATGTACGTGTGTGTGTGTGCATTGAAATTGTTTCAAGAGACTAGAATATGGGTTGCAAATAGAAGGTTTCACAAGTGAAGGGATAAGCTTTTGGGATGTTGAGTCACCCTTGGTGATACTAATCAATATCGAAGGTTGATTTGCAAGTTGACTGATTTGACCATGAGTCATGTGATATTTCTTGTATTTTTTGGGATGTTGAGTCACTCTTAGTGACGCTAATTGATATCAAAGGCTTATTGGCTAGTTGATTTATTCGATCATGACTCTTCCAAATATTTTTTTATTATTGGGTAATTTTCCCAATTTATGCATGAGCTGAGAAAGACTCAATGAGCCTCTATACCTTGAGCTCTTTCGTATCAGAAGAAGGCTTAAAGGAAAGGCCTCATATATAAGTAGCATGGTAATTTGCACATTGAGGCTTATTCTTATGGCAGCCATTTTGGAGGTCACAGTGATAGGAAATTTACAAGCTAGATATTGTACTTATCATTATGAAAACTTGGTCCACGAAATTTTTTATTTTATTTTTTTAAGATTTAGAGCAAAGGTGGAGTACCAATCAATGGCTCACACGTTTTCAAGGATGATGTGGCTACACCGCTTTCATGCAATGAATTTTCTTATTAAAAAGTTTATGAAGATGGATTGTGATAAATATATTGCAACTTTTATCACCAACAATTCAACCTTTTTGGGAGGACTACGCATATTGAGCTAGGCATGATCGACATCTATGCTCGTGCTTAAGGGGGAGGGTGAAGAAATATATCTGTGTCTGTGATTACCTGTTATGTTCTCATACCTCTTATTAGGCTAACTTAGCAGGGCCCACTAATTCATTTATAAAATATTACTATCGCTTCCTTAGAGGAATTGGACCCTCATTTTGCCGCCATTCTATCTTTTGACGCTATCATTTGAATCATTGACCTCTTTGTCTCGGACGTTGTTTGACTAATTTACTTGGAGAACCTTGACTATCACTTCCTTTATAACATTCTTATACACAAATATCTAAAAAAAAAAATTTATTGAAAATTTATGAAATAGATTTGTCAGAAAAAAGTAAGCATAGCTAGTAAATTTAATTTATGAAAATATGTGTTAATCAAGAGAACTTGAGGGCTCTTAAAATTCAAATAAAACTCTTGATATCATCAAAATTCTAGAGGAAATCGCTACTATTTGAGTGTCTAATCCATAGATCACAATGGCCATATAACATAATTAACGCCTCATATCACATGAAATTTGTTCTGAATTAACTGATTCTCCGTTCCAATTTTCAAGAGGAAAACGCCCACCATCTTTCTCCATAACATAAACTTTAAAGGACTAAAAAAATGTCTTTGAAATGACTCATTGACATCTTTGGCACCCCCAAAGGAGACACGTGTAAGGGCCCGTCCTTTGGCTGACACTTCGACAACGGCTTCTCGAGGCGACGAGCGCCCCCGCATTTAAACTCGGAGAAGCCGAGTGTTTATCTTCCAGATAGTTGCCCTAGTCCAAATCCAGCGCCTCCGCTCTTCCCCGCGTGCATCTGTTCCTGATGATTCCTCGCTCCTACGCTACGCACTCCCAGGAGCGCGCGCAGGACCTCGCGGCCGCCATTCTCTCTGCCACGTCATCTCCCCAGATACTCGCCGCCTTCTCCGCCGTCGAGGACTTCCTCCGCGGCGACCACACCAACCTAGCTCGCTCCTTTTTCTCCGTCGCCTTCCCTCCTCTCCTCTGCAGACTCTTCGGCTTCGACCACACTTCGATTTCCCTCGCCTGGATCGAACATACAGACCCCGATGTCTCCGCCCGGGTCGCCGATCTCCTCTCGACTCGATCAATTCTTTTCTCTGCGATTTCAGCTGTCGACCGACAGTCCCCGGTCAAATTTATCTTCCCTTCTGAGCGATTACCCGAGTGGATGAAATTTACCCTCCAGAGCGAGAAGCATTGCCCTTCGGATCTCTGTCCCCTGTTCGAATCTAGGGTTTCCGAAAATGCCCTGCAATTAAACGTCTTTGAGTATTTCATGTTCTGGTTCGCGTATTACCCTGTCTGCAGGGGCAAAAATGAGAATTCCAGCGCTCTACCGGCGACTAAGAGCCGGAGATTCAAACTAGAGAGCTGGACGTCTTCCTGGAGAGAGACCGGTCTCTCCCGATCGAAGAAAGGCTGCGGTCTCTACCTTAAGCTTTTATACGAGTTTCTCCAAAAATTCGTGCCCAAGAATAACAGTTTCAGTGGAAATCAGTCTCACCGCAGTTCTCTCTTACACTGCTCCTCGACCCACGATAACTCTGAGATTCTCCGAGCGGAGTTCATTATCTACACTCTGGTTAATTTCTGGATGGTGGGTAACGACTTTTCTCCCTTGCCCCAGAGTCTCTGTTCTTTACCTCTCCAGCCTTTGATGGCCGAGACTCCTCCGGTTGCGGGATTAACTCGGTATGTTCAGTTACTAGTTACTTACTTGAACAGTTCGCTCTCCGGGTTCGAATGATCTTGAGGAAAAGATAGCCGGGTCGTGGAATTTTGTCATTCAGAGACCTCTATACAGGTTCATCCTCAGGTCTTTTCTCTTCTGTCCGATTGAAACTTCGACGGAGAACGCCGTCCAGGTGATTTCTCTCTGGGTGAGCTACCTGCAACCGTGGAAGATAACTCTAGATCATTTACTTCTGGACGGGTGTTTCGGAGAAAGATTGTCAATTCTCCTGCGAGTGGAAAGGATACGTGACGTCGAATTATCTTTTTTATAATTCGTTGTTTGTGCATTTTCTCGGGTTCGCCCACAAGCTCCTTCACACCAGCGTGGAGAAGATGGTGCATATGGCCGCTGAGGTCTTGAGCGCGATGACGTCGTCAAGGGAGATGATAATGCTTCTCAAAGACATCGACGTGGCGTCTCATTCCAGTCCTGCCCGGGATCGTCATCCTATCATGCAGCAATTGCAGGTTAATGAATAATCGAGTCATTCTTTTATAATTGTGTTAAGAGAAATTAGACTTTCTTTTAATTATTTTTCTGTAAATCAAGGACTGGGAGTACGGGTTGTGCGAGAGTGACGTGGACGGGTCGTTTCTGCGCGAAAACTGGAACCGGGAGCTGAGGCTCTTCAGTGACGACGAGGACGGCGCTCATTGGCTGTTGCAGCTGCTCATCCTGAGGGCGGAATCGGAAATTCAGTCGCTTCCGAGGGAGAATTTGGCGAGGAGTCTTCGGGATCTGGATGCTGTGAAAGCCAGGACGAAAGTTCTGTTTGATGCGCCGGTGAAGAGGGCTCGCTGTCGGCCGATGAGCTCGTCTGGAATGGCCAGGGCTAAGGTGGAAGGGTTTTCTCCAAAGCACTCTGGTGGGGTCGACTGGGCTGAGGTGAAGTACAAAGGAGACTGGATGAGGAGGCCCGTTTCGGAGGGGGAGGTGGCATGGTTGGCGGACTTGCTGGTCAACATCTCAAATCGGGTGAACCGGGCGCTTGGGCTGGACCAGACCGAACCGCAGGATGGACGGGTTATAATGGGGCAGACACTGATCCATTGTCTGAGGAAACGCGGTGCGAGGATCAACTTGAGACCGCTAGCATCCAAGAAGTTGGTGCTGTTGGCTGTGGTCATCGTCCTGGTGGCGTTACTCAGAAGACTAATGGGCTGGGCCTAAGCCCAAAGAGGAGTTGTACAGCTGCGCATCATACACAGAAAAGAATTAACACAAAGGGATTTTTCCTTGTTTCTCATCCACGTTGACCGTAGATGTCGATTTGCGCAGGTCAACGCCTGTAGTAGTACCTGAGAGGGTAAAAAAGTCAACGACCGCTATCAAGGGACTCTGGAGAAAAGGAATGGAGAGGAACCGAGGACATTTACACGAATAATTTCACGCCGTAGGTAGAGGAATACTTTCGAAGTAGACGTTCCACCGTGTACCATTCAGCGCGGTGGGACCCGCCACAGATCCGCGGCATGTGCACCGTTGCTGCTTATGGAAAGGGATTAATTATAATTAATTCAGTCATAAACAATTTTATTTTTTAAAAAATACCGGAAAATTCCGCGGCCGAGAAGCACGCTTTCGACAGGCACGCTTCGAGGTCGGACATGGAGATACCACTCCTGGGAACTTTGCGTCTCGGGTTATAAGACTGTACCACGGCTAGAGCCACGAACTGGGGAGCTGATTCTTGGTCCAATTTCACGAGATGAAGATCGCCCAGGTGGAGATCCCCAAATTGCGAAGCCCGATGGTAAGCATCGGCAATGGTGCTCGAGAGGGATGCCAATCCATCGAACATTCCTCCCTTCCCCCAATTTCCAGAATTGTCGACCGTGCTGCAAATAATTAATTACATTTCATACATAAAAAAAAAGATAACGAATTATCTTGGCAAGCATTTTGAGAGGAAGATCGCTGGAACCTGAAGATCATTGCAGGATCTGACGGGCAAGTTACCGAAGGCTTCGTACAGTCTCCGTATACAAACTGAACGGACCCGGAATCCAAGGTCATATCGGATCCGATAGGAGGATCTGACGGTTCTTGCACGGACAAAGAATTGTATCCGTAAGCTGCCCATTTTGCTAGTTTCTTTTCGTGGGCCGCCTTCTTGGACTCTTCGGCCTGCTTTAGACTCTTGCTTTTTATAGCATCTCGCTTGCTAGTCAGAACGGAGCCGTCGGTTGACTTGGAAGTTTCCTTGAATTTCTCCACCCAGGATTCATAGGAGGATTCTTCGAGATCAGGCTCAATCTTTGTAGATTGCTCTCTGTTTAACAGAGTCTCTTGATTTATTTCAAACCTTTGATAATCTTTTTCCGATATCTCATGGCTTCGTAGGTCGAGAACTTTGTCGGTCATTGAATTCAGTTGCTCCTCACTAAAGCCTGAAGAATTTTGATCATCGATCTCCGTTAGGCCGAAAATACGAAGCCCGAATATGAGCGAGTGAAAATCTTCGCTGCCATCGCGATGGATATCTTTGTCTTCACCGTAAACCTGAAGACTGAGCTGAAGTTTTCTCTCGGCTCTTCGCATAATCACCTGTCAGATATGATATGAAATATCTAAAAACAAAAACACTTTATTTTTGAAATTATAAGAATGTTACCTCCTCAATCGAGCGCTCAGTGACAAGATTTATAGCAAGAACGTGTTTTATTTGTCCAATGCGATGAGCGCGCTGTAAAGCCTGTTTGTCCACTTGAGGATTCCAGTCTTGCTCATAAAAGATGACCTGAACAGATTGTGGTCTACAAAATGAGAACACAACAAAGAAAAACTCCTAGAGATGAAATGATATAACTATCATCTTCTGATTATCAATCAATCGCAAACATAAAGCTAAAGCCCGTGGAACAATACTGGTTTGAGAATGTATGGGGTACGGAAGTATTTGGAAGGGATAGAATCACATGGAATCGATTCGATTCTTGGAAGAAGGGGCAGGGTTGCGCGATCATGATCGAGTCGCCGATCTGATCGTCGCTCATCGATCAATCGATCGATCGGCGACCGGCAAAAACTTCATTTTGTGATCGATCGATGAAATCGTCGTGATCGAGCTTTAATTCGCATAAATTAAATTCGCTCGAAATGATTTTCGTGTTTTCTGGAAGTTAACTAATTTGCCCATCTCGCGTAATGGCTTCTCTCTCTCTCCTCCCTCCCTCTCTCTCTCTCTCTCTCTCTCTCTCGCTCTCTCGCTCTCTCTCTCTCCCTCCCCCTCTCTCTCGCTCTCTCTCTCTCTCTCTCTCTCTCTCTCTCTCTCTCTCTCTCTCTCTCTCACTGATCGTCGACCTCGATCGATCAACGATCAGGCGACGATCGATCGGCGCACGGACCCCTTTGATCGATCAAGGCATTGATCTTTTGACGATCGATCTCGATCGACCATGATCGCGTAACCCTGAGAAGGGGAACCTCCTGAACTACCCGGGAGGATCACCCAAGATCTCACTAGAGAGTCGTCCTCACAACCTACAGCCTATGTGTGGGGTATGGAATTAAAATGAAGGACATTTCTTCTCGCTCCAAGAGTTTATCTGCCCTACACTTTCTCCTCGCGAAAGTTTCTATCCTTATCATCTTGACTGCCCGTTTCCCACTTGCCATCATCTATCTCCCTACCCACCCTTTGAAAATTATTCACATGCATCTTTAGATGGTTCTTCATTCCAGCCCAGAAATACCGCAAGTGGTTATAGGACTGCAGAGGATTCCTTCACTACTCCCACCAACACACACATGATGGGATGATCTACGAAGTCCTCCAGTTTTGTGCCCCATCAAAGATACCATTTGAAACAATCCTAGTTCTAAGAAGAAGCCAGATATATAGATATCGAAATAGAATCAAGTAAATAGCCACATAGAAATAAGATAAAATCAAGAATAAGGACTGCCAGATCGATCAGTTATCAAAATGGGAATAGCTCCCAAACTACCCCAAATTAAGAACCCAAATGACACTTAAAAACTAAGCCACATCCTCTTACGATGGTCATGGCTTCTAGAATGGGTAGTTGTTTGGTATAATCCCCCTCCGAACATCCATGAGAAGACATCATCCCAAGACAATTGACACCAAAAACAAGTAATGGGAATCTTCCTGAGGAAGCCACATGTGCATTAGCATGTGTCCAAGAATTCAAGCGCAAATAACAGAAAGCGGCAAGGAAGGTTGTTGAGGAGCCACTCTTTAAATAAGAGGAATCAAGAAGGAGGACATCTTTAGAGCAAGATTGATCAGATCAACTGAAGGGGAGAGCGGAGGCCACTCTAGAAAGAGAATTCAAAGGAGAATGACGTCACACTCACAGAAGGTCATGATTGGTTCATTCATTTGATTCTTGCTCTCACTTTGAGTGGAGATCTACTATCTTCTTTACGGTTGTACCATTTTCTTGAAGTGAAGCCCAATACGTTCAATCTTTTCCATTTCCTTGAATCCTGGGTCGTGGAACATATAATTATTCCTTGCATGTATGTCTGTGGTGGCCCTTGATCAACTCCTGCAAGTGGTCCTGTTGTAAGTAACCATCGGCTTTGTAGCAGTGTGTTCTATTCCATTCAAGAACAGTTCTGCAGCCACTCATGTAAAAATTTTACCTCAAATTTTGTATTAAATGCTGATCACAGAGTTTAATCTAGGAGTACCTTATAGTGAAGGCACATTTTGGAATCAGGCCCAACGATGAATAAACAAAAGTATACTTAATTTGAAAATACGTCAAACAATAAAAGGCATGGCTAAAAAGTACACGAAACTTAACTGTATCTGCAGCCACAAGATTCAGACCTGTTCCCCCTGCTCTTGTGGAAATGAGGAAAACAAAAGCATCATCCTCAGACAATTCTTTTTCCTCAGGGATAATAGTGCTTTGAGCACTGAACCTTCTTATCGCAGAAAAACGTTCCTCAGCTCTCACAGACCCATCAAGGCGTTCATAAGTGTATTTTCTCAGTTCTAGATAATCCTACAAATCACGGGAAATATTACTAAACAAATGATGAAAGTAGAAATTTTATAATGAAGAACCTGAATAACATCCAGAGTATGAGTCATCTGGGCAAACAATAGAACACGATGTCTAGAATGATAGAGCTTCTGAAGTAGTTTGTCAAGAACTAAAAGTTTACCACTGGCCTGGAAATAAAGAAATCTGCCAATCTCAATGATTTTCAATCTTCATTTACAAAATTAATTCATTTTACCAGAACAAGATGCTCGCCCTCTTCATAGGGTTCTGGTTCAATGCCATTGAAAAGATAAGGGTGGCTGCATGCTTTGCGAAGCTGTATTACCTGATCAAAAAAGGGAAATAACACTTTTTCCAAAGTCAGGAATATTAACAAATGAAAATAACTAAAAAAAAAGAATTAAAAATGATACCATATTCTGCAGGGATTGGTAATTAGATGAGCCTGACACCAATGCGAGGAGATTTGGGAGTTCCCTCTGGAGGATTGAAGTATATACTTTCTTCTGCAAGGAAACCAGTGGAACCATCCTATCCATAGAAAATTCCATCATTTAGCAATATTTTTAATCACTGCCATTCTTCTGATACTCCAAATTTTTAATGAAACAACAGATCCATATTACACAGTAACTTCTGTCAAAGGTGGCAGAGTTAGCGTTCCACTATTGATGAGCATTGACTTTGTTCTTCGAAGCATGAATGCTTTAAGAACGTAAGTCAAAACCTTTGCCTGAGACTTTCCATCGGATGTATTCAATCCTAACCACAGAAAATGATTGGATTAAAAAAATTGAACGCCAAAACATCATTTAGAAAACCAACGATCAATGACATTATAGCATTCAAATCAATGTTATGAAATAGTAGAGAGGAGGAACATAGAGGTACTTTCTGAGGAAATTTCAAGGTCCTTAAATGTGGAAAGAAACTGGTTCAATGTTCCGAAAATCAAAGGCATGCAAAAATGCATCAAAGCCCACAGTTCTGAGAGATTGTTCTGAATTGGAGTCCCCGTCATCAATAAACGCCTTGGCATCATGAATTTATTCTGAAGTATATTATAAAGAACCTAAGACAAAGAAAAAGGCACAAGAATCAGGCCGATAGACAACTAAATCAACAGCTTCTGACAAATCTTCAACCAAAAAGACAATTTATAAAGGGTAGTTTGGTGATTAGGAGACCAAAGTTAATTTGGTGACTTTTGTTTGTTGATAATTTGGGATATGTGTGGTGTGACGATCTAGGGGCATACCTCTCGAATCCAAGGAGGTGGGAAACTCCGTATATAGAAATTCCGTACACAAAAATAAAAATGACCAACATTGAGAAAAATAGTATTCATACGCTGGCTGGATTTTTCAGGCGTTGAGCTTCGTCAATCACGGAAAACTGCCAGGGAACTTGGGAGAGAAATCGTTCATCCAATATTGCAATGTCGTAAGTTGTCAAAAGCACATCAAAAGGAAATTTTTCATCTTCCTTCAAAGATTCAAAATGATAAGTTGAGCAATGAAAACAGGATATGGATGGAATAAAAATCTTCTTATACAGCTAACATTTCTAAAAAATGGGCACAGAAAGTAAAAAAAAGGACGAACTTCACCAAACGACTAACTTTTGATGATGAATGCTGCAGTACATGCTCATAAACCATGCCTCTAAGACTGCGCCGGGATGCTTTATCTCCTGTGTATCTGATGACTTTTAAACTCGCGCAGAACTTGGAAAATTCATGCATCCAGCCCTCAGTGACGCTAAGAGGACATAATATTACTGCATAAAATATTAAATAAAATCAAGGATTATAGATCTTCTAGAGTTAGTTACAGGGAAACCAGAGGCCGTGTAGAAGTTAGAGAACCACTTACGAAAAGGTCCAGCAGACAGTTTATGAATCTTGAGGTAATTCAAGAAAGAGATAGCTTGCAACGTTTTCCCTAGACCCATCTACATCAGTATAGCCACCCCAGTTAAATACATCAAATTGAAACACAGGATTTGCTGAAAGTATGACCAATGCCAGAGCATCATCTCTAGAGAAGGAGGAGGTTCGTAATCATATCATGAATTGAAAACCAATCGGAAGATTTTGGAACTCGAATGCACGTTAAGCCCGCATCAACCTCCCAGAAGCGAAAACAGGACAGTAAACTCACCTCGTCTCCTGCGCAAAAAAAGGCACCGATGGAGTTCCAGCGCAAGAGTATAAAGGATTTAACAGACGAAAATAAATAAAAAATACCTAGAATGACGTTGACTCCGACTTTGTACCGTCGAATGAGCCACAAGACGCCTTGCACCTGGTGCGGTTTCAGATTCGCCGTGACCCCAAAATTCTCGGGATTCGGAGGCGAATCACCCTGCTCCTCGCAATCGCCCGAGAGAATGAACTCCGCCGCCGCTACGAGGCGTTCCTTGTACTCCATGTCCACCGAAGCACGAGCTCGTTGGAGTTCAGAGGACCTCCAATTCCCGCCACCTGCGCTCCCCGCCAAGAGGCCAAACCTATGCGGATCAAACTGGCACGTGCAACCGGGATCTCATGCACGAAGCCATATAGTTTCTACAATAACTTTATGAATAGAAATCTCGGGAATTCCTTCAAAAATGGACAAGCCATTTAATATTTTCCCCACGGACTGGAAAATGAAGCAAACTCAAGAGGATTTCCTGATATCCTGAATGCAGGTTAATTATGCATCCTGAAAAAGCACCATGTATGGACGAGTTAGGGGAGAGGGGACAAGATTCTCGTTTACTCGAGATCATTCAAGGAGAAATCAAAGAGACGCCATAGACCTAGAGGTCTGACAAGAAAACTTTTTAGAAGGTTTCACCTAGATGATCTCAGGGTGTTGGAGGTTGACGAAAGCTTTTCGTTGTAATCGACTCCATGTCAACAAATTCTGTGATTGCAATCAACAAATCATTTGTCTCTGTGATGCGCGTCTTACGTTGATGAACACTTTCATTAGGCTAAGATGAGACGACCAAAATAAAGAAACTAGGTCGAATGAGCAGATAGCCGCTTCGAGTCAAGGTCATTGAGCAAAAACACTCCATGGGCATATCTAGAACCTAGGTTTTCCAAGAATAATAAAACTAAAAATGAGAGAAAAATGACCAAAAAATAGAAAAAAATAATAAAAATAGGAAAATCAAAGAAAAAGGGATATTATAGGAAAATCCTCTCTCTCTCTCTCTCTCTCCGTTCGTCAGATTGTTGCGAGACACCGATGTCATAAATGATATTTTGGGAAACCCTGATCCTGCCACGTTACGAGATAGATAGAGAGGGGGAGAGAGAGAGAGAGAGAGAGAGAGAGAGAGAGAGAGAGAGGGAGGGAGAAACAAGGGGAGCTGAGAAATCAAATTTCCAGAAAGACTTGTTTCGAAATTGTACTGAGCCATTTTGAACTAGCCGTTGTGAAAATAAGCTTACCGTTGCTACTCATGATAATATCTAACGGCCATGCAAATTAAGTGATGGGCCCGATTTTCTAGTTCAGAAAGAACTTCCTTTCATTTCTCTAGCGGACTCGCAGGTGAGGGAGGTAGGGAGCGCTCAACCATCTTCAGCCTTGAGGTCCATCCTTCTTCACCGTCGAGAACTTTCCAGGTGCGATGCATCCATGACTTATCTCCCTCTATCGCCTCTGTCGAAACTTTTAATCCCTGAGGATTTGGTTCATCAGTCTGTCTCGCCCAAAAGGTTACGTGGATAAAGAAAAGTTTTCAGGTTCGCCTTTGCCATGTTTTTCCGATGCAGCGGCGCTTGAAATCCTCTCTGTTCAGCCTCAACCCAGACAGGTCAAAGACTATTACCCCCTCTGCGTTTTCTTTATTTCCGAAGAAGCTTCTCATCCTTCTCGCTTGGTTTCCAGCAGTACTGATCACATAGAGATGGTAATAGCCGAGAAAGCACTTTTCTTGTCTTCCTCGTGAATATGTCTGTGCAGGTATTGAAGGAACGTGTCCCCTCCTTCACCCTCTAGAGTTTTGATGGTCTCCCTCCGAATAGAATACTGCTCGTCGCCGTCACACCCAGGGAAGCGGGAGTTCCATCCTGTTCGCGGGTTCCCTGGGATCCAGAACTCGTCGGTCCCTCTATTTTACTCCAACAAAGAGGCTGAACAGAGATCTGGGCTCGACTTCACGCAACGTCGGTCACTAGAAAGGTAACGAGCAAGAGCTCGTCGAAGAGTTTCCTCACGAATTTGACAATGTTCCACTAGGAATACACCGCGGGCCGTCCTCTCCTTTCAGACCTCGGCAGCCTGTCCTCTCGGGGTACAGTTTCCGCTTGAAAAAGCAAAGAAGAGAGGAGAGATTAAATCCTACTAACAAGGGTAACTCGGTTTCTTCTTTTTCGTTGAATAGAAATTTCTCGACAGGCAAGGCACAGGAGGAAGCTGATGAGCAAGCAAAAGGGGAAAAAAGGGTCTTCAAACTCTAAAAGGTATGCGTTCCTTGACTGTCGACTCTAACAAATATGCAGCATATAACGCAAGAAATCAAATGTAAAGTATCTATATAAGTTAGGTTAATTAGATTTATATAAGTTGACGATAATATACGCCAGTTTTTTAATGCGTGCATGCATGCATTAAAAGACCATCACGTAAGCATTAGAAAAGCACCCATTTAAAGAAACTAAGCTTGAAAATTAACGGTCAAACCAGATGCCCTAAAACCACATGCTTTAAAATGTGACCAACATTATGCTAATCATTATGCTTAGCTAGCCTACATATATGAATGTATGTGAAAATGAATGAATTAATCTATGGGATGTACGGAAGCATAGATGTCTGAATGGATGAATATATATTAGATGGATATATGAATGTATGGATTTGTGGATGCATCAAATTATAAATATATGTATGAATGTATGCAAATAGAATTAATGTATGGATGGATGCCTAGATGTCTCGACAAATGAGTGTACGAATGTATGTATGAATGGATATATGGATGTACTGATGCACTAAACTATAGAATTAAATATGTATGAATGTATGCAAGCCAGATCAATGTGTGGAGGGATGCATAGATGTCTAAACAAATGAGTGTATGAATGTATAAATGAATTTTTTTATGGATTTATTAATGCATCTAAAAATGTATGTATGAATGTGAGGATGTATTAATACATAGATGTATTGCTGTCCAAATGGGTGAGTGTATTATATGGATTTAGGAATGTATGGATGTATTGACAATTGAAAACTTCAGATGTGAAGATGTATGAAAACAAAAGGAATGTATGGATAATGCATAAATAACTCAATGAGTGAGTGAATGTATGGATGGATGTATGTATATATGGTTGTATAATTGTGTGTATGTGTATATGTATGTATGTAAGTATGTATGTTGGATGGATGGATATATGTCTAAACACATGGATTTATCTAGGTATGAATGTATGTAAGAATTTGTATATGTAGGAAAGAAGAGATGAATGCTAGTATGTAAGCACAAATCTATGTATGTATGGTTGTATGATTGTAGGTTTGTATGTTTTTATATATAAAGGTATGTTTTTATGGTTGTTTGTATAGATGTAGGTATGTATGAATGCAAGTGTGTATGCATGCAAGGATGTATGTGTGTATGTATGTATGTATGTATGTATGTATGTATGTATGTATGTATGTATGTATGTATGTATGTCCGAATGGTAGTGTGTGTATATGCATGCATGTAGGGATGTATGTATGTCTGAATTTTAGTGTTTGTATGCATGCATGTATGGATGTATGTATGTATGTATGTATGTCCGAATGGTAGTGTGTGTATATGCATGCATATATGGATGTATGTATGTCGGAATGGTATTGTCTGTATGCATGCATGTATGGATGTATGTATGTATGTATGTCTGAATGGTATTGTCTGTATGCATGCATGTATGGATGTATGTATGTATGTATGTTTGAATGGTATTGTCTGTATGCATGCATGTATGGATGTATGTATGTATGTATGTATGTATGTATGTATGTAAGAATTTGTATATGTAGGAAAGAAGAGATAAATGCTAGTATGTAAGCACAAATGTATGCATGTATGTATGGTTGTATGATGGTAGGTTTGTATGTTTTTATATATAGATGTATGTTTTTATGGTAGTTTGTATAGATGTAAGTATGTACGAATGCAAGTGTGTATGCATGCATGTTAGGATGTATGTATATATGTCTGAATGGTAGTGTGTGTATACACATGCATGTATGGATGTATGTATGTCTAAATGGTAGTGTGTGTGTGTGTATGCATGCATGCATGTATGGATGTATGTATGTCTAAATGGTAGTGTATGTGTGTCTATGCATGTATGTATGTATGTATGTATGTATGTATGTATGTCCGAATGGTAGTGTGTGTATATGCATGCATGTATGGATGTATGTATGTCTGAATTTTAGTGTTTGTATGCCTGCATGTATGGATGTATGTATGTATGTATGTATGTATGTCCGAATGGTAGTGTGTGTATATGCATGCATATATGGATGTATGTATGTCTGAATGGTATTGTCTGTATGCATGCATTTATGGATGTATGTATGTATGTATGTATGTCTGAATGGTATTGTCTATATGCATGCATGTATGGATGTATGTATGTATGTATGTACGTTTGAATGGTATTGTCTGTATGCATGCATGTATGGATGTATGTATGTATGTACGTACGTTTGAATGGTATTGTCTGTATGCATGCATGTATGGATGTATGTATGTATGTATGTAAGAATTTGTATATGTAGGAAAGAAGAGATAAATGCTAGTATGTAAGCACAAATGTATGCATGTATGTATGGTTGTATGATGGTAGGTTTGTATGTTTTTATATATAGATGTATGTTTTTATGGTAGTTTGTATAGATGTAAGTATGTACGAATGCAAGTGTGTATGCATGCATGTTAGGATGTATGTATATATGTCTGAATGGTAGTGTGTGTATACACATGCATGTATGGATGTATGTATGTCTAAATGGTAGTGTATGTGTGTCTATGCATGCATGTATGTATGTATGTATGTATGTATGTATGAATGTATGTAAGAATTTGTATATGTAGGAAAGAAGAGATGAATGCTAGTATGTAAGCACAAATGTATGCATGTATATATGGTTGTATGATTGTAGGTTTGTATGTGTTTATATATAGATGTATGATTTTATTGTACTTTGTATAGATGTAAGTATGTATGAATGCAAGTGTGTATGCATGCATGTAAGGATGTATGTCTGAATGGTAGTGTGTGTGTGTGTGTGCATGCATGTATGTCTGAATGGTAGTGTGTGTGCATGCATGCATGCATGTATGGATGTATGTATGTCTGAATGGTAGTGTATGTGTGTGTGTGTGCATGTATGTCTGAATGGTAGTGTGTGTGTGCATGTATGTATGGATGCATGTATGTCTGAATGGTAGTGTGTGTTTCATGCATGTATGGATGTATGTATGTCTAAATGGTAGTGTATGTGTGTGTGCATGCATGTATGTCTGAATGTTAGTGTGTGTATGCATGCATGTATGGATGTCTAAATGGTAGTGTGTGTGTATGCATGCATGTATGGATGAATATATGTCTGAATGGTAGTGTGTGTGTGCATGCATGTATGGATGCATGTATGTCTGAATGGTAGTCTGTGTGTATGCATGCATGTATGGATGTATGTATGTATGTATGTATGTCTTAATGGTATTGTGTGTATGCATGCATGTATGGATGCATGTATGGATGAATGGTAGTGTGTGTGCATGCATGCATGTATGGATGTATGTATGTCTGAATGGTAGTGTGTGTGTGTGTGTGCGCATGCATGTATGTCTGAATGGTAGTGTGTGTATGCATGCATGTATGGATGTATGTATGTCTGAATGGTAGTGTGTGTGTGTATGCATGTATGGATGCAAGTATGTCTGAATGGTAGTGTGTGTATGCATGTATGGATGCATGTATATCTGAATGATAGTGTGTGTGTATGCATGCATGTAGGGATGTATGTATGGCTGAATGGTAGTGTGGGTGTATGCATGCATGTATGGATGTATGTATGTCTAAATGGTAGTGTGTATGCAAGCATACGTGTATGGATGTAAGTCTCAATGGTAGTATGTACGTAAGTATGTATGCATGGATTGATGTATGGATGTAAGTGTGTGTGTATGTGTGTGTTTATATGCCAGCATATATGTATGGATGTATGTAAATCTCAATGGTGGTATGTATGTATGTAAGTATGCATGTATGTATTGATGTATGGATGTAAGTGTGTGTAAGTGTGTATGTGTGTGTGTGTGTGTGTGTGTGTGTGTGTGTGTGTGTGTGTGTGTGTGTGTGTGTGTGTGTGTGTGTGTGTGTGTGTGTGTGTGTGTGTGTGTGTGTGTGTGTGTGTGTGTGTGTGTGTGTGTGTGTGTGTGTGTGTGTGTGTGTGTGTGTGTGTGTGTGTGTGTGTGTGTGTGTGTGTGTGTGTGTGTGTGTGTGTGTATGTGCTGTGTGTACGTGTCTGTGTATCGTGTGTGCATGTAGTATGCGTGTACTGTGTGCATGTGTACGTGATGTGTATCGTGATGTCGTATACGTAGTGTACGTGTATGCTGTGTGTATCGTGTGTCCGTGTGTGTGTGTGTGTGTGTGTGTGTGTGTGTGTGTCATGTGTGTCATGTGTATCGTGTGTCTGTGTATCGTGTGTATCGTGTGTATCGTAGTATCGTGTTCATGTGTATCGTGTATCGTGTATGTGTACGTGTGTATCGTGTGTATCGTGTGTACATGTGTACGTGTGTATCGTGATGCATGTGTGTGTGTGTGTGTGTGTGTACGTGTGTCTGTGTCTGCATGTGTCATGTGTATCGTGTGTCTGTGTGGGTCTGTGTGGGTTTATGTGTGTGTGTTTGTATATGTTTATGTATGAATGGTTTTACATATGTATGCATTGTTATATGTATGTATGCTTGTATGCATGGGAGTATGTAGGTTTGGTTGTCTGTCTTCATGTATGTATATATGTATGTATGTATGTATATATGCATGCATTTATGGATGCTTGTGTGTTTGTGTGTTTGTGTATGAATGTTATACATTTGTGTGCATGGTTATATGTATGTATGGTTGTTTGTATGGATGTATGCACAATATTATGTTAGTATGGTTGTATGTATGTATGCGTGCATTTACGCATGGTTGTATGTATGTATGGTCGTAAGTATGCCTTTATGTACGTATGATTGAATATATGTATTGGTTTATGTAACTCTGTATGGTGATGTCTATGTATGATTATATGTGTATGTATACACGTGTGAATGTATGCATGTATGCATGTATGTATGTAATAAGTATGGTGGTGTCAATGTATGATTATATCTATGTGTGCATGTGTGTGTGTTTCTGTATGGTATACACATAAAACATAGGTGTATATGGTGTCTATGTATGGTTATAAGTATGTATGTGTGTCTATTTGTATGTATTTATGTTATATGTATGGCAATGTCTATGTATGGTTATATATATGTATGTGTGTGTGTATGATGTTATATGGTTATATGTATGTATGTGTGTATGTATGTATGTATGTATGTCATACGTATGGTGGTGTCTATGTATCGTTATATGTATGTGTGTATTTATTTATGATATACACATATGACCTTTTTGTATATGGTGTCTATATATGGTTATGTATGTATGTATGTATGTATGTATGTATGTATGTATGTATGCATGTATGTATGTATGTGTGTGTGTGTATGTATGTATGTCTCTGTGTGTGTGTGTATATCTATGATATACACATATGACCTAGATATATATGGTGTCTAAGTATGGTTTTATGTTTGTATGTATGTATGTGTGTGTGTGTGTATGTAAGTTATATATATGGTGGTGTCTATGTATGGTTATATGTATGTTTGTATGTATGCATGCATGCATTTATGCATGATTGTATGTATGCATGGTCATTGACGGAGCAAATTGACGTGGTCATTGAATACACTCACTAATTTAAAGAAATTATCACGAATTAAAGAGTATAGTGGTAAATAAGGGTTGAATCCACGGAGAATTAACATATTTGTGAAAAATTCTTTGAAACTCGATCAAATCAAAAAATGAAATGAGGAGAGAAATTAGGGATTTTGATATTTTTATAAAGATAACTCAAAGGCGAGTCCACAAAATGATAGAATTTGGATCAAAATTTGTGGAGAAATCATCGAGAGAAAATTAGATAGAAATTTAGATCGTGAAGAGAGAGAAAACTGAAATTAAAATTGAAATTGACTTAATCTAAGATTCGAAATTGAAATCTAATGATATAGGAAGAAAGATTAGGACAAAAATATGATTTCTAACCCAAGAAAGCGCTCAAATTGATCCAATTGCTCTCCAAATTAGAGGCTTTTCATTTTGCGAATTTGAAGACAATAATTGACGTTCAAGAATTAATTTCTCCCTATTCTCTCAACAAAATCTCTCTTCAAATAATCCTCGGACGTGAAAATTGATCTAGAAGTGAAGGGAAGTAAGAGATTCATGGATTGTGGTGTCTAGATAGTTTGAGTACTTGAAAAACCTAAGAATGATTTACATAGTTGAAGAACATCTCAATTTATAGGGAGATTTGGGCATAACCGTCAGATCGACATTTAATCTTCAATTTAACGGCTCTCATAAAACGCATATATGCAAATCGTTACGCTTAAATCGCGTATGTTGGATCGAAGATGAACCACTGAGATTTCGCCACGTCGCACGTGAAGAAGTAACGCTAGAAAACACCCCACTATCTCATCTTGATCTAACATTATGGATGTGTTTTGAACGGTTTTAATCTCAGCTGTTATAACTCGTTAGATAAACGGCTGAGATTAAATCATTTTAAAATGATTTGCCAACGAACCAAAATGCACCACGTAGCCCCTCCCTTAAGTGACGATCAACGATCGCGATTAAATTCCGCAATCGAATGCTCCACATGACGCCATATTACCTACACATATAAAAACATAATGATAGTCTCACATGAAAAAAAATCAAACGAATCCACGCGTATATAAGGTACACCAGATAAGAGAGTTAGCGTTATCCTGAAAAGGATGCTTAATCTCACTAATCACAAGTGTGCACACATGCTCACACACACGTGCATACACACATGCGCACACACTTACGCGTGTGCCACGTGGTGTGTTCATATGCCACCACATGACGACGCCCTTTTTCGTTCGCGCTACGTCAACTGCCACATCAGCACGCTATATAAATCTAATTTTTTTATTCTTTTTAACTCAAAATAAATCCAAATAAATTCATAAAAATAAAAATAAAGATTCAGAAAAATCCCTTAAAATTAGAAAATTATCACTTTTAAAATACAACTCCAAATTAATCCAAATTTGTTTTTTTATCTGAAATTAAATTATTTATCACTCTAAAAAGTCAAATTCAATAAATAGCAAGAGACTACATTTTTATTTAAAAAATATACTCATTTTTTTAGAATTTAAAACTTAGAAAAATAAATGAGTGTAGAAAAAGTATTTTCTCTTATTATTTAATATTAAAACCTAATTATAATCTCAAATTAAAATGGAGATAATCTAACCTTAGAATATTTCTCTTAATTTATCATAATTATCCCTAAATTAGTGCATTTTGATATTATAACTTAATTTTCATAGAATGATAGATAAACACTAAAAACATGATAAGATGCATTAGAATGAAATTTTGTATGCCTTAATTTGCATTAATATTCATATATTTTCATGTATAATTTTCATGTTATCAGTCATACGTATGCTTGTATGTATGTATGTATAATTGAAGTTATGTATGGGTGTATGTAAGACTATATGGTGATGTCTATGTATATATGTATGTGTGTGTGTGTTATAAGTATGGTGGTGTCTATGTATGGTTATATGTATGTATGTCTGTATTATATACGTATAACATATGCGTATATGGTGTCTATGGTGTATGTGTATGTGTGTATGCTAGTATGTATGTATGTGTGTTATATGTATATAACATATGTGCATATGGTGTCTATTATTATTATGTGTGTACATATGTATGTGTGTGTGTATGTTTGTATGTATGTATGTGTGTTATACACATATAAGATATGTGTATATGGAGTCTTTGGTGTCTATGTATGGTTATATGTATGTGTGTGTGTCTATGTTGATAACATGCAAATTAGACATGATAATAAAAGATTATTTATGCATATTAAGGCATAAAAGATTTCATTCCTATGCATGTTATCATATTTATGAGTGTTTATCTATCATTCTATGAAAAAAGTAATTATAATCTTAAAATACTTTAATTTAGGGTTAATTACGAAGAATTAAAGATAAGTAATTTCATAACCCATCTTTACTTGAGATTATAAGTAGTGTTTAAAGTTAAATAATAAGAGAAATTATTTTATATACATTCATTTTTATTTTCTAAGTTTAAAAATCTTAAAGAAATAAACATATTTTTGAAATAGAAATTAAGTATATGTTATTTATTAAATTTGATTTTTAGAATGATAGATAATTAAAATGAAAGAAATTTCATTTTTTAAAAGTTATGAATTAATTTGGATTAATGTGGAGTTATATTTTGAAAGTTATTAATTTTCTAATTTTTAGGGATTTTTCCGGATTTTTTCTGAATTTTTCTAAATTTTTAAGGATCTTCTGGAATTAAAAATTGAATTTTCCAATTATTTATAGTGCTCAGGTGATGTCACGCAATCTGGAGCGTCCGATCGATAGGTATCGATGATCAAGGGCGCGATGCGACGTGGCATATCGTGGGAGGTCTGATCGCGCGCGGAATCAAGACCGTTGACCCTCACTTAAAGAGAAGGGTACGTGGTGTGATCTAACTCGTCGATGAATCATTTTAATCTCAGCCGTTGATCAAGAGCAGTTATAACGGCTGAGATTAAGACCAACAAGAAACGCATCTGAGCGTCCGATCAAGATATAATGGCGGGCGTTACATGCATTTTTATAACACACGCGACGTGGCTTCATCTCGGCGATCAATCGGCGATCCAACGGCTGCGACTTAACGGTAACAATTCACATCCGATGCGTTTCATAAGAGTCGTTGATCGCGGATTAAATGACAATCGGACTGTTACGCTGAAATCGCCCTATAATTGAGATATTCTTCGAGATTGTAAAGTATTCGAGAGCAATTTAAGGAAATCGAACTATTTAGACGCCAAATATCTTGAATATCTTATTCCCAATCGTTTCTAGACTCATTTTTGCATCCAGGAGTGCTTGAGATCAAGATTTCGACGATCGACGAGGAAGAAATCAACGCTTGAACTCCATGATCGTAATTTTCTGAATTTTGATGAATAACCTTGATTCCAGTGATTAATTGGATCAATTTGATGGTAATTGTGGGTTTGGGATCGTGTTTCATCCTAATCTATCTTCGTCTAGCTTTTAATTTCAATTTAGAATCGTAATTTAAGTTAATTTCGTTCTTTAGATTTTCAAAAGAATCTCCTCTGTTCAATCTTTGATTTTTTCGCGAAATCAAAGTCAAATTTAGTAATTTTTTATTCCATGGGTTCACCTTCGAGTCCTCTTTCTTAAAATATCAAATTTCCTAATTTTTATCATCGATTCATCATCTAATTTGATCAAATTTGAAGAGATCATCAAGAATTTCCCAAATTCCTTGTGGATTCGACCCATATTTACCATTATACCCCTCAATTCATGAATTCATCTTAAAATTGGTAAGTTTGGACTTTATTTTGACTCTTGACCGTGTGTTTTCAACAACCACTTGGTCTCGATCCGTCATATGTTTGTATGTATGTATGTATGTATGTTATACACGTATTTGTTAAATGGTTATATGTATGTATGTGTGTACGTATGTGTATGTATGGGTGTATGTATGTATGTATTTAAGTTATACGTATGGTGGTGTCTATGTATGTTTATATGTATATGTGTGTGTATGTATACATATATAACAGTTACATACACACATATTTATGTATGTATGTAAGGTTTTAGGTATGTATGAGTGATATTATATGTATGTACGGTTTTATATATGTACTTATGGTTATTGTTGATAGATATTCTGTGGCCTGCAAGCCAATCACACTTTCATCTTTTGTTTATATTCATTGAAATGAACTTTTATTCATTCTCATTCTTGTATGATGTTTAACATAAAGTCTATGAGCATATGTAATGACCAAGTGAATTATGATGAGATCATAATACATTGATCACTGGTTTTTAAACATATGTTCTAAATATTCCTATTCATGGGATATTTGAGAAGGACATCAAAATATCCAAAAAAGAATAGCACTATTTGATCCGACTCATGTGATGAGTATGGCTGATCCTGTGGTCATCAATGTAGAGACACCAAAGATAGATAGTGGGTGCTCTTTAGAGAAAGAGTTCACTAAATTGATCCATATGAATCATTAAATGATATTATACCAAAATTTCAGTCACATTGATTCATGTTATGGTTGTGTATGTGGTCGTTTGACTTGAGACACCATAGACACCTTGTGGATAAATGATCATGTTTTGACTATGACTTACGAATCCTACCCATGAGATCTCTTAAACATCATAGATTAGATACGACATGAAGTCGTCGAAGGTGATTGAGTGATCAAGATGGAATCATCCGCCCCCAATATAAGAGGAGATTGAGTCAAGGAATGATATACGGTTAAATCCATGGCCAAGATAATGGAAATAATAGAAAGTTATTCTCGATGATTTCCTACTCGCATCAGTACTAAATTGAGTGACCAATTTTGGGTTTGACAATTAACCATACCCTAAGTTATTCATTTGTTTCGTGTGGATGAAGGATTAGACGTATGCAATAACTAATGACATAAAGGTTTCATGATGTAGTTCTCATATACTCCATATCTCCTAAAGCACGTGGAGTAGCTTGGCACCCAACGGGCTGGCAACTCAATCTATCGATCAGGTTAAATCAAACCTTGATGAATTAATATATGTGGATATGATTAATTACTCAGGAAGACCAATAAGTGTTATGGTGTCGATGGAGTTAGTAGATGGCAACATATATAGACCTAGAGGTTCACACACATAAGATCAATGGACATCGGTGAATATAAACATAATAATAAGGGCTTTTGTGAAAATTTTACATTCCCAAAGTCTATAAATAGGAGGAGAACGACAATTATAAAGGTGTCCATGCAAGCCTAGTAGAAATTTTTCCCTCTCTTCTCTTCCTTTCATGGTGAAGGGTGTTCAAGAAGAGAAACGATTGGTCAGAGATCATGTGGATACCTGATAGGCGTAAAAATGCAGTCGTTGAATGCGCGATTTTACGTATCAAACAAAATTTATACTCAACTCTTCAAATATGATTTTTAGATTAGAATAGTGGCAAGTCGAGGTCGAATCCACATAGAGGAAGGTTAAAAGATTAAAATAAAAAACTATTTTTTTGGTATCTTAGATTTAGAAAGCGAAAATGAAAGGTGAAAGGAAGAAAATGAGCACGAAGAAGAAATGAACCAAAAAATTGCTTCCAAACTCCTTAAAGAGAGTTGAAACCCTTGATCGACGGTGGAAAAGTGATTT
Organism: Lemna minuta; assembly: GCA_024174645.1. Lineage (NCBI taxonomy): Eukaryota > Viridiplantae > Streptophyta > Magnoliopsida > Alismatales > Araceae > Lemna > Lemna minuta. The sequence goes on from CM044103.1 coordinate 15,133,618, forward strand.
TTAGGTTTTTTCAATGAGAAAATGTTGGTAAACAGATGATGAAATCATAAGAAATGGATAGAAGATAGTTCTAATCTAAGATTCGTGATGAACATACAATCCAGTGATGCCCCTAATCTAAACCTACCTTCGAGAGCCGTATATTTCGCCCAGACTTGGCGTCTTGCATCCAACACTAGGGATGAACAGAAGAGACAAGAAACTCACTGATAATGACAGTTTAACACATGATGAATGCTCAATCGTTGCTTGCTTTACTTCTGGCTAGCCAATGCTAGAAGCATACAACAAAATATTCATAACCCTAATTTTTTAGTGTCATAACTTAAATCAGCCCCAGCAGATTCCTGGAGCATGAAATGACAATCATGCCCACGAAATTTTAGCCCCTAACTCCATCCAGATCGTGAGATATCGCGATTTTAATCTGGAGCATTTCTAGCCGTTGATCTGATGTCTTCTCTATTTAAGTGTCCCGGTCAAACCGCTCCAGTCAAAATCGGTCCGGTCAACGCGCGGGTCAGACCTGCAAAACCTGCAAAATAAGAACATTATCTCTCCTCTCTCCTCTCTCCTCTCCTCTCTTTCCTCTCCTCTCTTCTCTCTCGATGGCAAAAAACGAGCGCGGTGAAAGGGCGAGCGAGAGAACTCCTGTCGCGACGGAAATTATTTCCGTCGCGAGAGAGGGAGAAGAGAGAGAGAGAGATCGAGGGAGAGAGAAGAAGGGAGCGAAAGGGAAGAGGAGACGAAGACGGAGGAGAAGAGAATGAGAGAGAGAGAGTTCATGGGAGAGAGAGGAAGGGAGCGAGGAAGACTTTCCTCCTCCCGTCTCTCTCGCGACGGAAGCAATTTCCCTCGCGAGGAGACGCGAGGAGAGATAAGGAAAGAGAGAAAGTGAGAGGAGAGAGGGAAAACGTGGGGAGAGAGGGAGAACGTGGGAAAAAGAAGGAGAAGACTGCGGAAGACAGAGAAAGAGACAGAGAAAAAGAATAAGTGGAGAGAGAGAGAGAGAGAGAGAGAGAGAGAGAAAGGGAGAGATAACTCCTCTCGTGGACGGAAATTATTTCCGTCGCGAGAAGAGAAGAAAGGGAAGAAGGAGACGGGGAAGAAGGAGGAGAGGAGAAAGGAAAGGAGAGGGAGGAGAAATCTCCCCCTCTTCCTGTTACGCACGCGCGCGTGCGGGAGAGCAAGGGGGAGAGACCGCGGAAGAGAGGAAGAGAGAAGAAGGGGAAGAAAGAGAGAGAGAGAGGAAGAAATGAAATCCGTCGGGAGAGAGGAGAGGCTCTCCTCACATCGGGAGAGATAAGATGCGATGAGAGAGAGAGAAAAAGCGGAAGAAGGAAGAAGAAGAAGAAGGAGAGAAAGGAGATGTCGTGAGAAGAAGGAAGAGGGGAAGAGGAGAAGAAAGAGAAAGAATAAGAGGGAGGCGTGCGATGGAAATGATTTCCGTCATGCGAGAGAGAGAGAATAGGGGGGAAGAAATCTCCCCCTCTCCCTTACGTGCGCACGCACGCGCGAGGGAGAGAAGGAGAGAAGAGAGTGAAAGAGAAAGAGAAAGAGAAAGAGAGAAGGAAAGAGTTAGGGAGGAAGAAGAGGAGAGGAGAGGAATCCGGAGGGACAGATGGAGGCTTTTCTGTCGCGAGAGAAAATAAGAGGAGAGAAAACGGGAGAAGAGGAAAATGGAGAAGAAAAGTGAAGGCGCAGATAAGGAGAGGAAAGAAGAAGAAAAGGAGAACAATAGGGAGAGCGCGGGAGAAAGATGGAGAGAGAGAGAGAGAGAGAATAAAGGAGGATTTTCATTTCAATTGTAATTTCTTAAAAATTCTATAAAATCCTGAAAACAAAATGCTCATAATATCAAAAAATAAATATTCTTGTTAAATCAATATCATAAAATGCTCATAAAATATTATAATTTATGAGAAATCAAGAATATTCTCTAAAATATAAGAATTATCAATTTAATCATTTTAAATCACGATAACATGCATATATGATTATATTTCAAATAATAAGTGCATAAAATACATGATATTAATACATGAAATTGCATGTTATCAATACCGCTAGAGGCTGGACGCTTGAACGGCTTAAAGAACTCCTTGAGATGATCCATGTAAGTATGAATTTTATTATATACTAGATGATAGAACCATCTAGAATATGTGATAAGATCATATACACTTAGTAATTGATCGTTGTTAAATGTTTTGATTCAACATCTTCCAATGTAACCGATATTTTGACCAAATATTTGGAGAGCTTGTCAAGTCTTAGATCCCAACAGTTGTCAATGCTGCTTTCAGTGTGATTGTGTTATTCTCGTACTTGTTTTTTATGTAAAACTTGTATTGCAACATAAACACATTGTACTAGAACTAAAAAGTAGGCTGACGAGATGAGACAGCTAGGTCTTTGAATACAAGCGGACTCGTGTCACAAACAATTCCAAACTCACCAACTTTAAGAAATAATCACGAATCAAAGAGTATAGAGGTGAATAAGGATCGAATTCACAAAGAATTAAGATATTTTCAAGGAACTCTTTGAAATTTGATCAAATCGGATGATGAATTGAGGTGAGAAATTAGGGATTTTGATATTTTTAGAAAGATAACTAAAAAATGAATCCACAAAATAAAAAATCACATAATTTGAATCAAGATTCATGGAGAAATCAATGAGCAAAAATTTGGTAGAAAATCCGAACGCGAAGAGAGAAAACCGAAATTAAATCTCAAATTTGACTAATCTATGATTCAAAATTGAAATATAGTATTTTAGGAAGAGTGATTAGTAGGAAAATACAAATTCTAACCCGAGATAGTGCTCGAATTGATCCAATTGCTCGCTGGGTCAAAGAATTTTATTCTTTGAATTCAAAGACGATCGTCGGTATTCAAGAAGCGATTTCTCCCTATTCTCTCAACTAAATCTCACTTTCAAACACTTCTTGGATGCAGAAATTGATCTAGAAGATGAAGAAAACAAGAGATTCAAGGATTGAGATGTCTAAATAGTTCGCTTACTCGAAATACCCAAGAATGCTTTACATCGTCGAATAACATGTGTATTTATAGGGAGATTTGGGCATAACCGTCGGATCGGGCATTTAATCTTCGATCAACGGCTCTGATGAAACGCTTAGATGCGAATTGTTACGTTTAAACTATGTATGTTGGATCGAACATGAACCACTGAAATTTTGCCATGTTGCTTGTGAAGAAGAATTGTCATGAAACGGCGGACGTTAGATCTTCATCTGACGCTCTGGATGCATCCATGTGTTCACAGGGTCTGCCAAACAATTTTAATCTCAATCATTATAACTCCTTAGATGAACGGCTGAGATTAAGTTGTTCTAAAATGATTCATCGACGAATCAGCGTGCATCGCGTACCCCCTCACTTAAGTGACGATCGATGATCACGATTAAATCGCATGATCGGACGCTCCACATGTCGCCACGTCACTTGCACATTAAAAAAAGAAAATAGTCCCACATGACGAAAAACGGTGAATAGACAGGTATATACCTACTATGTAATTAATGAGATGGCAAAAAATCTAAAAAGGATGCTTATTCTCATTAATCACACGCACGCGCACGCGTGTGTGACACGTGGCGCCACAATTTTTGCCCGTGCCACATCAGCTGCCACGTCACCAAGCGATAAAAAAATCATTTTTATTCATTTTAATTCAAAATAAATCGAATTAAATTCATAAAAAATCAGAGAAATTCCATAAATTCCCTAAAATTAGAAAATTCCCATCTTTAAAAATATAACTCTAAATTAATCAAAATTTATTTTGTTGTATCAAAAATTAAATTATCTATCATGATAAAAAGTCAAATTTAATAAATAGCAAGATAAAAAAAAATTATTTCAAAAATACAATCATTTCTCTTAGAAAATAAAACTTAGAAAAACAAATGAGTGTATAAAAAAGTACTTTCTCTTATTATTTAAAATTAAAACCTAATTACAATCTCCAATAAAAAATGGGAATAATCTAATCTTTATATATTTCTCTTAATTATCATGATTATCCCTAAATTAGTACATTTTGATATTGTTACTTAATTATTAATGATAGATATATACTAAAAAATATGATAACATGCATAAGAATTGAATGTTTTGTGCCTTAATTTGCATTAATAATTTTTTATTTTTCATGTAGGATTTGTCAGTTATCATAGGCCCATCTCACCAGCACATTGTGTTATGTGGATGCCAGACCTCTAATCTAGCAATGGACGATCTATGTAAATTGTCTGAAAGTCAACAATGCATTCACAAAATATTCAACATGACAATCATACATACATCTGAATTGAGTAAGGCCGATACCACATAGGCATGGTGAGAAATATGAATTAAAATTTGGGATTCAAGTTCATGAACTTAACTTAGAGAGTCTTTCTAAACTATTAGTATTGCGAACGATAAAACCCAATCATATTGACTGATTAAAGACGAAATTATGAGCCTCTATTTATAGAGGCGAAAGAAAGAGAAACTAAAATATAACCCATGTGAGACTAATAAACCTAGAGTAAATAAACTATGGGTACTTCCTAAGAGGTCACCCATCCTTGTAATGCTTTCACCCAAGAAAGTTTAAACTTTAAAGTTCTTATGAGAATAAATGCAATAAACCCTTTAATGGGCTATATCTAATACTCCCTCAAGCTAGACTTGTATCAATGAAAAATGTCGTTCTTTGATCCTAAGCAATCATATGATATAATAATTAAGCTCTTAGTGATGATGTCGGTGAGCTGGTCCTCATAATGACACATGAGATGTAGAAATATTCACATCAACACCTTGTAGTGGATAAAGTGATAGTTGATCTCAATATGCTTGGTCCTATTATGAAAGGCAAGGTTTCTATAAATAAAGATAGCTGCTTGGCTATTACTACACATAGTCATAGGCCTCAAAGTCATTATGCCAAAGTCTTTTAGAAAAGACTACAACCATACCATATCATAAGAAGTAGCAATCATAGCTCGATACTCAACTTTTACATTCAAACAAGGGAAAAACTTTTATTTCTAAGAAAGCCAAGTGAGTAGATTTCCTTTTACATATGTGAAATAGCTTGTTGTAGATTTTTTTAGTCTCTTTTATCCCCCAAGATATCCAAAATCATAATCAATCTCAATACAAAGATGATCATGGCATTAATAGATAAGCCCTTTGTTGAGGACACACGATGTACGCAAGAACCTGTCGATAAGATGCTAATTAGACATGATAATACATGATTATTAATGCATATTAAGGCATAAAATATTTCATTCCTATCCATATTATCTTATTTATGAGTATTTATCTATCATTCTATGAAAAAGTCATTATAATCTCAAAATACTTTAAATTAGGGTTAATTATGATGAATTAAATATAAATAATTTTATAACCTATCTTTACTTGAGATTATAATTGGTTTTTAAGTTAAATAATGAGAGAAATCATTTTTTTATAAACATTCATTTAATTTTCTAAAGTTAAAATCTTAAAGAAATGAATGTATTTTTGAAATAGAAATTAAATCTCTTGTTATTTATTAATTTTGACTTTTTAGAATGATAGATAATTAAATTTCTGATCAAATGAAAGAAATTTTGATTAATTTGGAGTTATATTTTTAAAGTGATGAGTTTTCTAATTTTTAGGGATTTTCTCGGAATTTTTCTAAATTTTTATGAATTTTTAATGAATTTCTAAGGATATTATGGAATTAAAAATCAATTTTTCTAATTAAAAATTGATTTTTCGAATATTTTATAATGCGCAGGTGACGTGGCGTGATCAGAGCCGTCCGATCACATCGCGATCGAACGGTTGATGCGAGCGATGACGTGGCAACGTAAGGGACGTCCGATCGTGCTATGAATCGTGGCCCTTGATTTTTACTTAAAATCAATGGACACGTTGCTTAATCGGGGTTCATCGGATCATCATAATCTTGACTATTGATCGCAAGAGTTATAACGGTCAAGATTAAATCGCAGAGAAACACATCTGATGCGTCCGATCGAGATCCAACGACGACCATTTCAAGGTGTTTTATAATGCGCGTTCACGTGGCTTCATCTCGACCGTCCGATCGCGATCCAACGGGCATGACTTAACGGTATTAATTTGCAATCAAGCGTTTCATTATAGCTTTTGATTGATTTCATCAAACGATTACGCCCAATTGTCCTAAAAATTGAGATGTTCTTCCAATTTGTTAAGCATTCGAGAGCAATTCACTCTAATTGAACTGTTTAGACATCAAATCTCTTGAATCTCTTGATCCCAATCGCTTCTAGACTCAATTCTGTATCCACGGAGTCCCTAAAGACAAGGAAGACGAGGAAGAAATTGACGCTTGAACTCCAAGAATCGTGATTTTTAGATTTTGATGAATAGCCTTGATTCTAATCGCAATTGTAGGTTAGTGGAAGTAGTTTTTCCTAATCTATCATCCATTAGTATTTAATTTCTGTTTAGATTAGTAGTTTAGTTTAATTTCAAGCTTATTTTTTGTTAATTCATGATTTTCAATTTCGGAAATTATCCTTCACTTCGATTTTCAATTTCTCCGCGAAATCAAAGTTAAATTCGATGATTTTTTATTCTGTGCAATCGTCTTGAAGTTCTCTTTCATAAAATATCATTTTTCCCAATTTTATCATCGATTCATCGTCCAATTTGATCAAATTCGAAGAGATCATCAAAAATTTCCCTAATTCCCTGTGGATTCGACCCATAGTTATCATTATACCCCTCAATTCGAGATATTTTCATTAAATTAGTAAGTTTTTACTTTATTTTGACACGAGACTGTGTGCAATTGACGACCTCGCGGTCTCGATTCGTCAAATGGCACGGCTGCCAGGGAATTAACGCAAATTTTTTATCAATTTAGTCCATTTTGACTTGCTCAACGCATATTTTTCTCTTAATTTCTTGAAATTCACGCAAATCAATCATACATTGAGTGATTCGAAGTAGAAATTAATCTTTTCGAGTGATCCTCGTAATCCCAACACTACCGAGACCGACACCACTGTAGATCCAATAGAACCAGTATAAATGGCCGGTAATGACGAGGGAAATGCAAGAAAACACCTTAGTGACTACGCTAGGTCCGTCCTCCAGAGACTTGTCACCGGAATTCACGCACCCTTAAATAGAGTGGCGAATTTCAGAATAGATTCACATGTGATGAGCATGCTTCCTATCTTCCATGGTAAACCTTTCGAAGATCCTTATAGACTCGTAGACGAGCTTTTCCAAGTTTGTAAACTTAACCATCTTCAGAATATCCCCGCCGACACGATGAAGATGAAACTCTTTCCCGCTACCCTTAGAGACCGAGCCAAGGATTGGTTTTTAAAATTAGGGAAAGAATTCAGTAATTGGACAGAGATGGAGGAAGAATTTCTTAGGAAATACTATTCCGTAGGGAAAACCACCTCCGTTCGGAAATCTATCCGCGAGTTTACCCAGGGCATGAGTGAAAACTTCTACGAGGCCTGGGAATGATTAAGAGACCTCACTAGGGAGTGTCCACACCATGGAGTGTTTAACCATGAACTAACGCAAATATTTTATGACGGGTTAGGCCTGCAAGATAGATATCTTTTAGATGCAGCAAATGGCGGCACCTTCATGAGCAAATACGAAGACGACGCGATGGAACTCATCGAGACGGTGGCAGAGAATAGCCACCATAATGCGGCTAAACCATTTGGAAGAGGTTCAATGCTGAAAATGATCGACGCCAAATCAGCGGAGACGGGGATGCTCCTAGAAAGAATCGATAAAATGTCAAAAGTCTAGAATTCGCTACTGGACCAACTAAATATCAGCAATAGTTCCGAAGGACTCACCCCAGTCTCACTTCAAGAAGCATCGTCGTATGCAAATTGTTTTAGATTCGATCATATCGAATAAGATTGTCATGTAATGGCGATCCAAGGGCAAAACATGTTTAGACAAGGTCCATCGGGAGGACCTACTCAACAGGGACGACCAAATTTTCCGGGTACATACCCTAACTATTATAATAGCCCTATTTTCAATAATCCTACGCAGAATGCAAGATTTCAGAGGAACAACAATCAACCCTACCCTCCGTCATACAATGGTCAGCAACGACATCAACAACCCTACGCTAACCAAAGACAGTCATCGTTCATCCTGCCAACTCAACCACAAGCTTACACGCAAGCTCCACGCCAGACCGCGCCGGCATCCGACCCGATCCTCGGCGCCATCTCGCAATTAATGGAGCAAATGATGCGGATGAACTCACGCATGGACAAAATTCAGGACTTCGTCAAGACAAACGTCCAACTGACGACCGACAAGAATTGTAAACAGGTAACTTTTATTGACCAATTACACTCGAAGGCCATAGCTAACCCGAGGAATCAAAGGGCCTCGTCGAGCCAGACGCACAACATCAACCATGTACACATCGACGAGGAGGCTGTGGAAACGGCATTAGCCATATCGAGCCTTCAAAGTGGAAAAGACCTACCGGATCCATACAAGGATCATCTTATCCACCAAGGCCCAATCAAAGAAGAAGAAACACAAATTATCGTCGAACAAGACAATTCGGAGGACGAGGAAGAACATGTTACGGCTGAACCTAACCCCGACACATACAAGCCCCCTGTGCCTTATCCTCAAGCACTTAATCGCCCCAAAGCCAAGACTAATGAAACCGATGATAATCTACTAGACGCCTTTAAGAAGGTTACCATTACCGTTCCCTTAATAGATGTCATCAAGAATATACCATCTTATGTCAAATTTCTCAAAGGAATATGCACTCTCCATAGAAACCTGGAAGGATCCAACTTAGTGAGATGGTGAGTTCCATCATGATGAATGCCTTACCGATTAAAAAGAGAGATCCGGGAGCACCCATGATCACGAGTGAGATAGGAGGAATGTCCTTCACTAGATCCTTGTTAGATACCGGAGCTAGTATCAACATCCTCCCTAAAGCTGTATTCGACCGTTATCATGTAGGGGAGTTACAACCATTTCTAGTAGAGTTATGCTTAGCAGATGGATCAGTGAAAAAACCCCATGGATTAGTAGAAGATGTCATAGTAAGGATAGTGATGAACTAAAACTTGTGTTTTTTTATATCGTTGTTGTGTTTTAATTCATACAATACATTTATAATACCTCACTTAGGACAATAGTAAGCAAGGGTCGATCCTCAGGGAATCTAGGTAATGAGGGTTGAGACTAAGGTAGAAGAAGGGATGAATTCCTATACTGGAGAATATAAGAAGTTAGAAGAGGAATTTTATAGAGATAGTAGATGTAATTGGTTAGATTATATTTCTGTAGTTCTAATTAGAGGAGAATGGATGAGAATTAGAAGGGTAGAGATTGATTGAAGGTGGGAGAAAATGATGAAGGGGAGAGAAGAGAGGTATAATAGTATAGAGATAAATGATGATTTGGGTAGGGTTTATGAAAACAAGTGCAATAACCTATGATTTTAGTAGAATAGAAGGTCCTAAATTATCCATGGAAAACCTTACAAGAGAATCACTCATCAGAATCTTCCCACAAACCCCGTGTTGGTGCCAATCCTAGGTCGGGTGGTGTTTGATTCGCTACCACGTCAATCTCCTCTTGTTCTCCTTCTCCAGAACAAACTCGGGCATTCGATTATGCCTAGCTTGGGCCTAAGCTTTTCCCCCTTTCCTGCAGGTGACATGGTGTCAAGAGAGAGCCAAAAGACAAAGAAAATTCGGAGTGGAGGAGGAGAACTTTTAGGAGTTAGGGCTTCCACCCAATCCGATGGATGAGATTGATATTCGAGAAGTTGAGGAGTTCGATGGAAAGTTAAACCGTGCAGATGGGAAGAGCACGGTGAGATTAGCATGTCGTCAAAATTTCAGCCCGATCGAACGGCTAGATCATGAGATATCAACCTTTCTTTTCTGAGCATTTCTGGCCGTCGATCAGATGATTTCCTGCATCAGCAGTCTTCCGTCATCAAGCTCCCGAGATCGCGCCACGTCACCTTAGAACCAACCACTAGATTTCCGCCACGTCACTGATAACGTGCATTTATAACTTAATTTCTTATCCTAATTAACCCATATTCATGCTTATTTTATGTGAATATGATGCATGTTATCATACTTTGTAGGAATTTTCTCCATTGGTATGTCATTTCACTAAAGTCGATATTTATGCAGAAATTAGGGATAATTTCATGCTTGATAGATGATTAGTCTTTTGCAAAGTTAAAATTTATAGAAGTTAATCTCTTTTTTTGAATTACTTTGACTTTAGTGCATGTTTTGAAGGATAATTTCAAGATAAAATTATGATTAAGAAGATTTCTTAAGAAATGAGTTAAGTAAATTTTTAATTCATTTTAATTTATTCTTTGAAAATATATTTTAAATGACATGATGTTACAAAGGAAGAGAATTGTGATTTAATGGAGAAAATTCGGATTAAAAAGGAGTTCTACATTTAAAGTTATGAATTTTTGAGTTTATGCCCTTTTTTCTGATTTTTTTATCTTATTTTAATTTGATTTTTTATGAATATTTCCTTATTTAAATCGCAAAAAAAGGGGTTTACTTACCGCAGGAGCTGACGTGGCGAGCAGGACCAGCACACAAGCTGACGTGGCGCGCGGGACCATGACGGGACGAGACCGCGAGGTCGTCGATTTCACACGGTCTTGTGTCAAAAATAATACCGAACTTACTAATTTGGGGAATTAAGAGAGAATTGAGGGGTATAATGGTAAATATGGGTCGAATCCACAGGGAATTTAGGTATTTTTGAGATATCTTTTAGAATTTGGTCAAATTGGACGATGAATTGAGGTGAGAAATTAGGGAAAATGGTGTTTTTAGAAAGATAACTTCAAAACGAATCCACGGAATCAAGAATCATCGAATTTGGACTTGATTTCGCGGAGAAATCGCAAATTGAAGTGGAGAGAAATTTTCGGACGTTAAAAATCGTGATTTAAGCTAAATTTTATGAAATTGAAATCTAAAACCTAATCTAAACGAAAATTAAAGATAATAGGAGGATAACTGAGGTAAAACCGCTTCCACTAAACCCATTTAGCGATCAAAACGAGGGGATTAAGCCGATTAATCACCGAAAACGTCAAGATCGTCACGCCGAGCTTCAAGCGTCGATTTCTCCCTCGATTTTCCACCAAATCTCGACTTCTACCCCTCCATGGATGCGGAATTGAGAGAGGAGGAGGAAGAACTCGAGAGAAACGAGTGAGAGAGGTGTCTAGACAGTCAATTTCATTGAATTCTCACTCGAATACATAGAACAGTGAAGAACAACTATATTTATAGTAAATTTGGGCGTAACCGTCCGATCATTTAGATCGACGGTTACGATGAAGCGGTCCACGATGGACCGTTTCGATTAAGTCGTGGCCGTCGGATCGTGATGGACGGCCACGATTTAATCAAATAAAACGCTTTATAAGAAACGCTTCGATCGCGCCCCTTCATTCTTGATCCAACTGTCCGGATGTCTCCCGCGAGATTTAATCTGGACCGTTATAACGCTCCAAATAAGGCACGTGTTTGATCCTTGATCCATGGGCCGCGTGTCCACCCGATCGGCGCGCGTGATGCCGCCACGTCGCGTCAATCAAAACCGTTATAATAACTCTAATTAAGCACGTGCGTCTGATGTTGATCTGGTGTCCTTGCTCCACGCGATCAACGCTCGAGATCGACGCGCGCCGTCGATCCAACGTCCAGCGCGCTTCCACGTCACCTGCAAAGTAAGTAGAGTGTGGGAATTAGTCCCACACGGAGAAAAAGAGAAGGGATCGTCGGGTTTATAAGACCCGACGACTTATACGGGTATGACCCTCCCCATATAGGGGAGGACAAGACCCATTTTATATATGTATATATAATATAATATAATAAATATTCGTGCCACGTAGGCGCGCTGCGCGGGTCTGCGTGGCGCTGCCACGTGGCCCTGCGTGCCACGTCGCATCCACGCGGGCCCCGCGGCCCCCTTTTTTTATTATTTTTATTGTTATTTTATTTTATTTATTTATTAAAAAAACAGTTAAAAATCGAAAATAGAATAAGAAAAATAGTTTAAAAATCCGGAAAAATCCCTAAAAATAGAAAATTCATAACTTTTAATATATAACTCCAAATTAATCCAAATTTCTTTCATTGGATCTGAAATTTAATTATCTATCATTCTAAAAATTCAAAATATTTAAATAACAAGATATTTAATTTATATTTCAAAAATACATTCATTTCTTTAAGATTTTAAGTTTAGAAATTTAAATGAATGTTTATAAAAATAATTTCTCTTATTATTTAACATTAAAAATCACTTATAATCTCAAGTAAAGATAGGTTATAAAATCATTTATCCTTAATTTATCATAATTAACCCTAATTTAGTGTATTTTGAGATTATAACATAAATTTGCATGAAATGATAGACATGCACTCAAAGTATGATAACATGCACATAAATGTAATGTTTTATGCCTTAAATTGCATGAATAATCTTGTTTTATCATGTTAAGATTGCATGTTATCACACCCCCCAACTTAAATAATTGCTAGTCTCTTAGCAATTTCCTATAGAATCTCCCTAGAAAGTCATTTCTACTTCTCAATCCTACTACTAAAGAGGTGAAATGTATATAAGTATGATTACTTTTCCTCATAGTATGGACCATAGTGATCTAGATTCCATTTCTAGGTTGACTTCTTTAGTGCATATTAGGGTAGTGCTCATCGGCTAATGCTCGAGTCTAATTCTCAGTTGTGATCGAGGTGAGCATATCTAAGGTTTAATGCTATGGGGATGAAAAGATCCTCACACTCTCATGAGCAGATGTAATCCTTACCCTCTCCATAGATTCATCAGTCCTTCCCTCAAAATGGAGGCTACTTAATGTATTAGAATTCCCTTCAACTTACCTCCCTCCTAAAAAGAGTGCAATTGCAAAGGTATTCCTATCTTTGGATGCAGCGTTTGAGGTGATTGCGTGGACCTGATTCCAAGCGATTGTTGATGGAGCACGTGCGTTAAATCATGTTTAAGTGAGACGATCGATGGGCGACACATGGCGCATCTAGTAGGCATTAATCTCCATCAGACGGATGAGAGCCATCGGGATTTTGGCACATGACCAGCAATACGTGGAGGCTTACAGAGCGTTCGATCTTGATCGGATGCACGATACTCATCAGACGGTCGCGATCGATCACGATTTCGGAAATCACGAGACGCCGCGTGGACGCTTTGGAGAGCGTCTGATTCTCATCGAATGGGCATAGCAAGCGATAACGTGGTAAAGGAGCATCAAGACATTGATGCGCTCAATCGGAACCATCCAACTCACCTCGACATGCGATTGGATGGCTGGGAAGTTGCATGGAAGAATTCCATGATCATGGTGCGATCGAACATGCGATTTGGAGAAATCGTGGCATACGATTTATTCTCCTTGATGGGCCACGATTTTTGTGAAATCGTGGCCACTAATCGGCTCTCGACGGGATCAAATGGCATCAATTTTTGGGCCAAGAATCCCCTTTAAAAAGACGATGTATCTCCCTTTATTTCTTAACTTTTGATTGATTTGTGAAGCAATTAAGTGAATTTGGAACAAAAACTTAAGTTTTTCATGATCCCCCCGCATTAAGACTCGATTGCGAAGCAATTGGAGCAGGATTGATCACGAATTTCTCTTTCATTTCATCAAATTTTCTCCTTGAATTCCGAACGTCCCCGAGGAAGAAATCGAGCAAATTCAATTCAATCCACGTGAATTGATGCCCCATTCTAGCGACAATCGGGTAAGTAGTGAGATTTGATTGATTATCAAGAGGCAATTTGAGTTTTCATTAGATTTAGAACTTTAATTTTGTAAATTAGTTTTTAGTGTTCTTCATTTTCCCCAAATTTTAGTCCAAAAAATTACTGATTTTGAAAATAGGGTATCTCTCTGCTCACAATTCCAAATCACTTGATTTTGGTTTCATTAGATTCCTCTTTTCATCAGCTTTCCGTGGATAGTAAATTCGTCAAATTCCAAGTTCATTTGACCGTTCAATTTTATGTTTGACCGAGCACTGTTCATTCTTCATGAGAATTCAAACGTTGATTTTCGGTGTCAATTAGTTTCAATTTACAAATCGGAATTTGATCATTTTGGTCTCTTTAGATTTTTCTGGTTCTTAGCTTTCCATTGATATATAAATTTCAAGATTTAGATTTCATTGGACTGGCCAATTTGAAGATTTCCTCTGAGGTGTTCATTTCGGGGATTTGCTGATATTTGATTTTCAATAATTCATAGTAAATCCATTTCTTATCCAAAAATCACGAATTCTATATCAATAAATTCCATTTTCTCACTTGTTTTCAAAGATATAATTTTAATAATCTTCTGACACCTTTTGATTCTCTGATTTTATAGAACACCTACTTTTGGTCAAAGTCAATGCTTTGACTTTGACTTTTGACTTTACTCCATCAAACCCAAGACTTCAATTCTTAGAAATTCTTATTTAGTTTATTTATATCATTTCTATTCATCACATCTTAGTTTTACTTCTTTAAAACCTCTTTTAAACCTAAGTTTGACCAAGTCAACTCTGCTATTAAAATCAACCCTGCTCTCTGTGGATCGACCCGATAGTTACACATTACTTGATTTCATATATTTATCTTTGTGAGTTTGGTTTTATAAATTTTTTTTGACTTACGTTTGTGTGTTTAACGACCGCACTAAAACGCTTCGTTAGTCACCTGCACAAGTAATTGACAAAAGGACAAAACTGGCAGGTAAGTCACCGGCTTCTCCTTTGCGTGAATAATAGAGCGCCACGTCGCTCTCTTATTCACTTTGCGGTCAAAAATGACGGCGCGCGGCTTCCGCCTCACCTACGCAGGTAAGTAAGAAATTAAATTACTATTTTAATCCAAAAATAGTTAGATGAGAGGAATCTGCGGCGATTACTTTCGTCGTAGATTCCTCATTTAGCGCAAATAAGAGAGCGCCACGTTGATAACATGCTATTTTTGCATTAATTTACATGATTATTAATGCAATTAAAGGCATTAACCATTCTAATTATATGCATGTTATCATATTTTAAGCATATTTATATCATTTTGTATTATTTTGTATCATTTTGTATTATGATCTTAAAATATACCCATTTATGGATTATTATACATAATTCAACATTACAATCTTTAATCCTAAATAAAATTAAGATCATAATCATGTTTTGAGAATGAAAATATAAGAGAAAAGATCTTTATTTACATTTATGTATTTTTATATAGTTATTTTATAAGATACATAAATGTATTAAATTAATGAAAATTTATTCTCTTATTATTTTAATAATTTGACTTTTTATAATGATAGATTATTCAATTTTTGATCCAAAAAACAAATTTGACTTAATTTGGAGTTATATTTTGAAAGTTATGATTTTTCTAAATTTATAGAATTTTCTTGAATTTTTCTGAATTTATTTAGATTTATTATCGATTTTTAAAGCTATTTAAATCAATAAAAATATTGCAAAAAGGGAGTATTTTTAGCGCGAGTATACGTGGATGCGACGTGGCACTCAGGGCCACATGGCAGCGCCACGTGGACACGCGCGAGTGCCTGCGTGGCACAGATGTGACATATATTCATATTTTACTCGTATTAGTATGGTTATAGTACATATAAGCATCCATATATTGGATTTGAGCTAACCGCATAATACGTTTCTACTTATATACCCGTCTCCTCTCTTAAATTCCTTCCGTGTGGGACTAAGTTCCCTTCGATTTCTTGTTTGCAGGACTCGTGGCGCGATGAGAGGCGTTAGATCGAAATCGCAATGAACGCGTGGCGTCGATGTGGTGGACACGAGGTCCACCCGATCAAGAAAGGCGCACGTGGCTTAATAAAGACTTAAGTGATTCATCTCAGCTGTTAATCTTACGAATTATAACGGCTGAGATTACTTCTAATCAATGGACTCTCAGAATGATTGCGATAGTTGGATTAAAATCCAATGAACGAATCCAATGAAGCGCTTCTTCATCAACGTGACCTGGACGCATCCTCACCACTCATGGACGATCGAATGACCATGATATTATCGTGTTGTTTCGATCAATCAACGCATGATGGCGACTATAGATCGCGATGCGTCCTTTCATCCAACGGTAATGCCTCTATTTCGTTCTTTAAAAGAAAGTTCTGCGACACTGAAGAACGGCCTGTGGATTTTCGTCAAATTCGACTTGTTTAGGCCACCATTTCACGTGCCGTTTAATTCCCTGTACTCTTGATGCATTTTCGCATCCACTTAATGCTTGAAATCAAGGTTTGATTGAAAGAGGAAGAAGAATTCACATCTTGAACTTCAATTTTCATTTTCGAAAACTCAGAATGAAAAGCCATGCAACCGGCGATTAATTGGATCATTTCGAAGGCAAATTTGGGTTAGATTGTGTGTTTTCATCTTAATCTTTCATCATTTAGTGTTAATTTTACATTTTGAATCGTAGATTAAGTTTAATTTTAGTTTAATTTCTGTTTTTAATCAAACTAGCGATACAAATTTTCTCCTAACTTCAAACTTCGATTACTCTACGAATTCTCATCCAAATCACCTGATTTTTTATTCCGTAGATTCACAATTGAGTTATCTTTCTTAATATAATAAAATGTTCAATTTTTAATCTCAATTCATTATCCGATTTGACCGAATTTCAAAGATATATCTCAAATTTCCCTAATTCTCTATGGATTCGACCCTTAATTACCATTATACTAATTAATTAAATCAATTAATCATAAATTGGTAAGTTTAGGACTTTGTTTTGACACTAAATTGTGTGTAATCAACGACCATACGATTTAGTCTCGTCACACGTCGCTCTCTTATTAGGCTTAAGAGGAAAACGACAAAAGAGAATAACAGAATGACGGAATAAAAAAACTTTGATTCGACAAAACAACAAAAAGGAGAAATAGAGCTAAACGACAAGATGGGACAAAAATGACAAAAAGAGAAGGGTTGTCTGCGATGAATGAGAGAGCGCCACGTTGCTCTCTCTCTCCTTCCTCAACGTCAAAGATGACGGCGCCCTCCACATCATCTACACAGATAAGTCAGCAATTAAAATAAAATAAAGAAATAAAATTTAATAACGCGGGCTTCTAGATCGTGACTCGTGTCGCGATCTGGTGGCGGCTGTTTGACTTACCTCTGAGGACCCAAAATTGCATTGATGCCCCTGTTATTGATAAATATGTAGAAAACCTTAAGATAATTCGAGATATATCAAGAAAATGCTCCAAAATTCATTTAAATCATTTATAAAATCCCAAAAAAGATATATTTTGCTTTATAAATTCATTTCATTGCCAATTTATAATCGAAGAGAGATATTCAAATATTATAAAAGCCAGGAAATACCATAAAATCATAATGAAGCAAAATTAAGAAATTTTAATCATAACAACACATAAATATATTCCTTTTAAGCCAAATGTTCATGAAAAATACAGAGTTAAAGGTCATAGATTTATGTGTTATCAAACACCCCCCACTTTACTCAATGCTAGTCCCTTAGCATTGCCTATTCTGATTACACTTTTGTAATCCTTCCACCTTCCAACCTTGGGCAAGAATAAGCAGTGGCAAGAATACCGATCAAATCGTTTATGACATAGCCATCGGAATGGAGTCATCTCCACTAAGTCTCCAACGTGATCGGTGCGAAAAAGACCAAGAGCTTGTGCTATGACATGAATAATTCTCACACTCAATCTAAGGAATGTTCCTTACCCCCTCCTCACATCATCCCTCCTCCTCACCCCTCTCCTAGTCTAGCTACTTAGCATTTGGGCTTCCCTTTTCTTCTCTCCCTAGGAAGAGTGTCATGAAGGAGATATCATAGAAAAGTGCACAAAGATTGATATGAGATATAAAGTGATTAATTTGCGGCACAAGGATACTTCAATCAGGATGGCACCCCTCTCAGATAGATGATTAGTGGTAGGAGTGTAAGAGATAAGATGATGGTTTGAAGCTATTAATCGATGACAACGATTATGGTGAGGATGAATGGATCGAAAGATTGGATAAGTGAATGGATTAAAAGATGGGAGGAGTGGATGGGAAGTGTGGTGATGGTGATAGAAAATAACATTTCTTCTTCTTTCTTCTCTCTCTCTCTTTTTTTTTGAATGAAAATATGTGGGAAACACTTCAAAATGATCATGACACTAACGATGAACAGAAAGAGATAGATGGTGGGAGGAAATCAGAACACGAGTAAGTCATCATGCAGATCTTTCAAAATTTCAAAATAAATACAACACTGATTCTGTTTTTTTTTTTTTACAGAATCTTTAAACACTTTTTACACTTTTAATACAGCACAAGGGCAACTGTTACTTAGTGGAGCATATAGTGTGATGAAAAGACAAGAAGAAGATGATAGAATGGAAAGTGGGAGAATTATGATATTTTACAGAGAACTTGAGGAAAAATACCATGAAAGAATCAAGACACTAAATAGAGGAGTGCAGAGGATGAAACAAAATGTTTACCCACATATTCCCTTTTTTTTTTTTTTTGAACAATGCAGGCAAGAAGAGAAATGACGAAAAAGGTGCAGAGGATGGAGGAATGCATAAGAGCTTTCCAAAATTGTTTTACAAGGAAAGGGAAGAGAATGGGTGGGATGTAATGATAATGGTAAGTGGAGGTGTTTGGAGAGAAGTGTCATCATGAATGAAGGTGAATGAGGATGATCATGGACAAAATGGATGTGGACCAAGGAGAATTTTGCGGTTTCTATGCCACGAATATCACACTCTTCGAAAGAAGAAAATAACAAGGGAAACCCTAAACTAAGTAGGATCGGCTTGAGTGGAATACGGGAAGGAAGTCCTACTCGCTCTCAATCAAAACTAATCAATTCACATCATAACAACTTGTCTCATCTTTTGCACCCGTTAGATCTTTCTTAAAGAGGACACTCACCCCCAATGGCTTGGATTTCTCCCCAATTCTCTCGATACTCTCCAAAGCATTACTTCCCCGCTATTGTTCCAAGGTTTCAAGGTGGAAGGCTACTTAAGGTTGGCTGATTAACATGTGAGTAATTTCATGATGAGCATCCCCCACTTCAGCATCATGCATAAAAGAAACAGAAAAATTCTCTAAAAATCAACAGAAAATGTGCCCCCCTCAATTGCATATGCATGGTCCTCAATGCATGAAAGAAAACATAAATATTTAGGGAAGAAAATTTGCAAACCGCTAAGGAAGATTTTGGCGCGTGAACCCGTTCGAAGGATAGAAAAGCCAGTGCATACTATATTTCTTCCCATGGCTCTAGTTACAGATTCCTTTCACCTACAAGAAACATAATAAAATGGTTTGATCACACACAACGACAGAGTTAAAACTAGATAATAATTCGCCCTTCTTCTTTTCTCTTTTTTTTTTAGGCAAAGTGCAAAAAAAGAAAGAAAGAAGGTAAAAGAAAAGAAATTAAAAGGAGGCTAATTGGTTAGAGAGGTGGACTACATCGGGTCATCTACACTATGACCCGGTTCCTTAAGACCGATCTCCACCGGAGGTTGCAATGCTTCATTCTCCAGATATGGCTTAAGCCTTTGCCCGTTCACCTTGAATTGCTGACCTGTCTTTGGATCACAAAGTAAAACATGACCACAATGAAAAATTTCAACCACAATATAAGGACCATCCCACCGTGATTTGAGTTTACCGGGAAAAATTCTAAGTCTAGAATTATAGAGCCATACTTTTTGATTGACATGAAATTCTCTCCGCCTTAAATGTTTATCATGGAACGCTTTCATTTTTCCTTTGTAAATGTTTGAATTTTCATAAGCTTCATTTCTAATCTCAATGAGTTCATGCAAATCGAGAATTCTTTTCTTTCCGTCTTCATCCATAGACAAGTTTAATTGTCGAGTGGCCCAATATGCCTTATGCTCTAGTTCTACGGGGAGATGGCATGCTTTACCAAAAACCAATCGGAATGGGGACATTCCTAAAGGGGTTTTATATAATGTTCTAGAAGCCCATAATGCATCAAATATTTTCCTTGACCAATCTTTTCCATCGAACTTACAAATCTTCTTGATTTCTCTATTGCAATTCTCTACTTACCCATTGGATTGGGGATGATAAGGGGTGGTCATTCTATTCTGCAATCCATATCTCTTGAGAAAATTCCTAAATTGATAATTGTTAAAATGAGGCTCCCCATCACTGATTATTGCTCGAGGGCATCCATATCTACAAAAGATATTCTGCTAAAGGAATCTAATGACCACTCTTCCTTCACTAGTTCGTGTGGGAATTGCTTCTACCCATCGAGATACATAGTCTACTGCCATCAAAATATATTCATACCCATTAGAATTAGGGAAGGGACCCATAAAATCAATTCCCCAATGATCAAATATTTCAACTTCTATAATAGGCTTAAGGGGCATGTGATCCTTTTTATCAATATTGATGGAGGCTTGGCACTCTAAGCATTTCAAATAAAAATCATGGGCATCTCAAAATAAATTTGGCCAATAAAATCCACTTTGCAAGACCTTAGATGCTGTAATCTTAGATGAATAATGACCTCCATAAGATGATGAATGACATGCCTTAAGAATTTCTAATTGCTCTTCTTCGGGGATACATCTTCTAAATATTTGGTCTGAACATAAGATGAACAATTCAGGCTCCTCCCAATAGTAATGTGGTAACAATTTAAAAAATCTCTCCCTTTCGTTGTAATCCCAATCTATGGGTATTTTACCGGTGGCAGGATAATTAACTATATGTGCATACCACGACATCAACCTAACTTGGACCAGTTAGTATGTGTTCATCGGGAAAAGTATCTCTAATTGGAGAAGGAGAATGGTCATCTATGATCAGCCTAGATAAGTGATCAGCAACTACATTTTCATTCCCTTTCTTGTCCTTGATCTCAATATCAAACTCTTGCAGCAATAAAATCCACCTAACTAACCTAGGTTTAGCTTCTTCTTTTTTTAAAAAAGAAATTTCAAAACGGAATGATCGGTATATACAATGACTTTACTACCTAACAAATAAGACCTAAATTTTTCTAGAGCAAATACTATAGCTAGTAATTCCTTTTCAGTAGTAGAATAATTCACCTCAGCATCCACTAAGGTCTTACTAGCATAATAGATGGCCACCAACTTCTTATCGACGCGCTGCCCCAAAGCTGTTCCTACCGCAAAGTCGGATGCATCACACATTAGCTCAAAAGGGAGACTCCAATTAGGTGCCTGCAAAACGGGAGCTTTAATAAGAGCATCCTTAATCTCATCAAAAGCATGAAGAGCATCATCACTAATAACAAAATCTGCATCTTTAGATAGGAGGTTAGTCAATGGTTTAGCAATCCTAGCAAAATATTTTATAAATCTCCTATAGAAGCCCGCATGGCCGATAAACCCTCTAAGTTTCTTTAGGTCGTTGGGTGGAGGAAGACGCTTGATCACTTCGACTTTGGCCTTGTCTACCTCCAGCCCATGCTTGCTCACTTGATGTCCCAAAACTATCCCTTCATGTACGGTAAAATGAGATTTTTCCCAACTTAGCACAAGATTATTTTGGATGCAAATTTTAAATATTTCTATCAATTTCTGCAAACACGATTCAAAAGTTGTTCCAAAAACATAAAAATCATCCATGAAGATCTCTAATCCATCTTCAGTTAAGTCTGCAAACAAAGCATTCATACATCTTTGAAATGTAGCGGGTGCATTACCAAGTCCGAAGGGCATCCGTCTAAAGGCATACGTACCTAAAGGGCAAGTGAAAGTGGTTTTTTCTTGATCGTCTTTGTGAATATTGATCTGATTGTAACCTGAATAACCATCAAGGAAGCAAAAATAATTTTGGCCAGCAAGTTCCTCCAAAATTTGGTCCATAAAAGGTAAGGGATAGTGGTTTTTTTTTTGTCACAAGGTTTAGTTTTCGATAATCTATACATACCCGCCAACTAGTAACTAACCTAGTTTGTACCTCTTCCCCTTTTTCATTCTTTTCTACTGTTACTCCTGATTTTTTAGGGATCATATGCACTGGGCTTACCCATGAACTATCTGAAATAGCATAGATTACATCTCCCTTAAGTCATTTAAGAATCTCCCCTTTCTATACTTCTATCATGTTTGGGTTCAATCGCCTTTGAGGTTCCCTAGTAGGTCTAGATCCTTCCTCAATAAAGATTTGATGTTCACATATGCTGGGAGGCACTCCTTTTATATCATCAAATGACCAACCTATTGCTGCTCTATACTCTTTTAATATCCTCTTTAGGTCTTCTTCTTGACTACTCGTTAAGGAAGAGGAGATTATGACAGGTAGTGTGTTTCTAGGGCCTAAAAAAATGTATTTTAGGGTGGATGGCAGTGGCTTAAGCTCTACCTCAAATGGATCTTTAGCATCTAGAGATTCATTTACTAGGTCTACTCCACAAATTTTGAGGATATCTTTTCCAAAATCATACTCATCCTCTAATAAATCCAAGGCTCCCATATCCTCATGACTACTACTAGGGTACTTCATCAATCTAGAGATGTTTAGCTCAACACTTTCTTCTCCTACTCTAAGAATGGTTTTCCCTTTTTCCCAATCAGTTATGGCTCAGGCTGTAGCTAAAAATGGTCTACCTAAGATAATAGGTGCCCCAGTGAGATTATCGGGTACTTTTATTTCAGCAACAATGAAATCAGCGGGAAAGACACATTGTTCTACTCTAACCATCACATTAATTAGCCCCCCGGTTGGCTTCTTAATAGAACCATCAGCTAATTGAAGCTCTACATTAATAGGTTTCAGCTCAACAAACTTATATTTATCGTATAGAGCTTTAGGAATAAGGTTGACAGTCGCTCCCGAATCTAACAAAGACCGTGAAAATTGTGTTCCCCCAATATGACATGTAATTAACGGTGGCCCCGGATCTTTCCTCTTCACTGGTAATTTATTTAAAATTATAGAACTAACGCTTTCGGGAAGCTTGATCCGATTGGTTCTCCTTTGAGGTGTACATAATTCCTTCACATACTTAGAGAATGTTGGTATGTACCTAATGGCTTCCTCTAAAGGTATGGTTATGTTAGCTTCTTTAAATGAGTCTATGAGTCTATTTGCTTCATTGGGAGGTTTTGAGGATTTCAAAGCTTCGGGAAAGGGTATAGGTGGCTGATAGGCAGTGGGGTTCATATCCTTCCCTAAAGGCTCACTTTCTTCATTTTCTTCCTCAATTTCCTTTTTCTTATCCTCTAAATCACACTCGATAGGAGCCTCTAATATCTTCCCACTCCTTAGTCTTGTAATTGCATGAACACTGTCACAAAGAGCTTGAGGTGAACTATCTAATGAATCTACGGGAAGGGAAAACTCTTTCGATTCAATAGAGGATATATTTCTAGGATTAACGGAAGGTTGAGTTGGAAATTGACCTTTGTTGGAGCCCATTTCTTTTTCTTTACCTCTAGTATTCTCCATGACTTTCATGGGTGGATGAACATGTTCCTCCATCCGGTCCATCTGATTTGTCACGAGGTTGAGCTGCTCGCTCATTCCATGGACGCTTTTCATTAACTGCTCCATCTTTGCCTTCATCACCTGAAAATCGGACACTGTAGATTCATTAGTTTGTCTAGGTGGCAAGTTGTATGGAGGGGAATAGGGTTTATGTGGGTAGGGTGGCTGGTGATCCTTATAGTTCTTATTCCCACGTGCGTTCCATGGCTTGTATGGGTGCACATAGTTCATGGCATTGACTTCTTCCCTTGCTGCGCATTCTCCATCATGATGATCCCTACTCAAACACAAAGAACAAGGAATTTCTTGCACCTTGGACACATTAGTATGAGTCAAAAAAATTTCTATTAGGTTGGTTAATTTCTCAATATTAGTTTCTATTTTTCTTATCCTATGCTCATTCCTTTCTATCTTGATTTCCACTTCCTTACCATGAACATCGATCACTCCACCTCTCTTGGGTTCTACATTCCTACCATTATGATTTAGGCTCAAACGATGACTATCAGTTTTAGCTATTTTTTCCATGATCTCTTCAATTTCATCATCATATTTTTCCATGATCGATCCTCCACATGAATAATCTACTTTATTCCTAGAACTCTCATTTAATCCATTATAAAAGATATTCATCAAATGCCAAGTACTAAATCCATGATGAGGACATTTTCTAGCTGAAGATCTAAACCTCTCCCATGCATCACAAAATGCTTCATAATCCCCTTGTTTAAATCCTTATATCTCTTGTCTCACTTGGTTAGTTCTACCCGGAGTATAGAATTTCTTCATAAAACACTCCTCTATTTCATTCCAGCTCTCGAATTTCTTGCCTAAATTCCTATACCACTCTCTAGCTCTATCTCTCAAAGTTTCGGGAAAGTTTGATGGAGAATTATTTTAAAAACATGACCACAAGGGTTCTTAGTGAACCTATCCTCCTCCTCCTCCTCCTCCTTATCCATCAACTTGATAACTTATTCATTTATTAAATGGATGAAGAAGACCTCTCTAAATACTTGAAAGAGAGTGTAGATCTTAAGGGAATTATCTTCTCTCCTTCCCCTATTTTATACTGATCTAAAGATTGACTTGGTCAAAGCATTTAATCGTTATCTTTAGAAACCTAGAATTCCTTGAGCGGATCAAGTCAACCACCCTTTTACCTTTGATATAGGTTCCTAATTATCCAAACCATACCACCATATCATAGGTACCTTGTGTGAATAAATGATCTCAAGAAACAATAGTAGGAACATCCTTGAGTTCTCATCTCTTCTTTCTTTGAAAACCTCCCTTGGAAAGAATTCTAGAAGAGATCTAAATATTATTAATTATGGAAGAAACTATCTTTGGTGACAATTCCAGTCAAAGCTATCAATAATGAAAATAGTCATGAAGACTTCTTCAAAGATTAAGCCATGACCACTTCTAATTGAAGATGAGATGTCTACAACCATGGAATTATGACAAAAGCTAAAGCATGAATCTGAAGTTGTGAAACCTGTTGAAGCTGGTCCTACTCATGGTTTGGAAGAACTCAATCGGAATGAAATATATGAGAAGGATCATGACACCTCAAAACTTCTGCCTACGTCTGAATCATCATCAAACTTGGATGAAGCAGCATTTATAGCGTTTGCCTAAGTCTCCGCCAAATGAGACTTATCTCGCCAAATGAATGGTCTTCTTTAGTCTGAAGGATTTCCATTCTTCTGCTCGCGCTTCTCCTCGCAACGATCCCAGATCAAGGCCTTAAATCACATGCACATGCCGAGGAAAGCAATGGATCGGACGAGTTAACCAATCCGCCGAAGGTCGAGGAAAAGTTCGGCGCTGTTCCCGGTGGTTTGTCGACTGATTCCAAAGTCGTCACGAGGGAGGCTGAATTGATGTCCAAGAGGCTGCTCCGTGGTGACGCGGAGAAGTTGAAATCCCATCCGATGAACCTGACAAGGAAACCTCCACGGAAACACCTAAAGATGAAGAGAAAGGAGAAGCTGATAAAGAAGATTCTGAAACGATGGAGAAAGCAACTATCAAAGAAATTGAAGATGAGTTTAACGAAAGAACGCCAAACACCCAGTCACCGTGCAACAATCAACTAACGGCCATCGCAGACTCACTAAAAGACAAAAATGGAAATTCTCAATAAGCGACTCTCGTCGCTATCCTCGGCGATGCAACATCCACGATCGACGGGCTATCCTCTCATCTTTCATCATCACGAAATAATGAAGGTAACAACACTGGTTATTCGAGGAATAAAGAATGTATCAATCTTTACTTACCCTGCCGATGAACCGCAACAGCCAAGCGACAAATCCGATGATAATGAAAGATACAGGAAGCGAAAAGTCGAGGTGCAAAACTACATTTCCGTCTGCGATGAACCGGCAATGTCCGAGGAAGCTTCGACGTCGATAACTTACGAAGACGAGCGACAGGCGGGAGTTTTTCCATCATCTTCCCGATCATCGAGAACTCTTTCGTCTCCTGCAACTGAATTCTTTCGCCAACAATCTTGCAAAAGAAGAAGGCAAAAACGACAACGGGCAATGAGATTTCATAAGATCGCGAGCGTGACTGTCAGAGAATACACGCAAAGATAACGAATCGAGGATTACGTCACACAAACCGTTGTGTTCCATCATATTCCATGAACGTATCAACGACGTTATTGAGATGCATGCGACTTTCACACGATGATATGTAACTGCCAAAGTTGCCGTGAAACCGTGCAGGCTTAAGGGCGATGTAAATGCCACCATTTTCCCCTCTGACGAGGCATCTTTTCGTCCGAACTCTCTATCTTCTCTCATCTATAAAGAGACGAATGTAAGAGACGAAAAGGTAGTTTTTGAATGAAATTTGGTTCTTGGTTCCTTTTGGTTACTATTATCCCTTGTGTTCATCGTCATCACAGTATCTCCCTCCATTTCCTTCCCCGGTTCTTCATCGCGAGTTCTATCCTTCTATTCTATTCTCCCTCCATTTCTGTCGTCTTTCAACACTTCAAATCCAAAGCATCTCGAGACTATCTGATGTCACCGGGAGTAATCCAAGGCATCTCTTCTCGTCTTCTTCAGGTAATTATCCTCGTCTCTTTCATAGTGAAATAATTTCGTCTCATATATCTTAAGTCCAACACCGTCCTCTCCATTTCATCTATCTCCTATCTAATTCTATCTATTTCATCACTCTTCTATTCTCTTTCTTATCATATCTGTCTACTCACTGATTATTATATAAATTAAACTTTCTAAGCATTACGCCACCGACTTCTTCACCTACTCCGTATTCTATTCTTTCCGATCACTCTACCTATTTTCGTAACTCCTTCACTCTCTATCCATTCTCTATCTTATAATATATATTATAATTTCTTCACCATTCGTCCCTTTTAAATATTCTCCCTTCCGGCATTATTAATCTTCCTCTCATTATTCATCTTATCATCCCTACTAAATCATTATATATCTTTATATTCTCTCATATTTCTATATTATATCCCACTATATTCTCACTGATTTCCTAATATCTTTTCATAATGATATCACTTCATAGGTCCTCCACTCATTTGTAGGATTATTTTCTTAATCATATCATTATCATCATACATAGCCTAGCATTCTAAAATATCCTACATAAAAGATTCTCATCTTCAATACATCCTGAGAAACTCCCGGAATATGGTAAAGAGAGCATCTACCTATCAACTCTTCTAAAAAGATATAAGGATTCTCATGAGGAAGGCCATGATATGAAGGTAGGGCATTTGAGAAGGAAACATCTATCTTGAAGTTGACATTATCTCCTAAATTCGTCGTGATCTTAGTGAAGCCATCGCTTCCTATTGGAGTGTAATGTTCTTTGTATTTCTTTCTTTCTTCCCTCTGGTTATCATTTTGATTCACTTGGTTCTGATTTTGATCCATTTCCTCAAAGACTACCTCAACTTGGCTATTACTCTCCTCAGTATTCGAAGATCTTCCTATTGAGTTGAGATCAATCAACTTAGGTTTCCTTGATCTAGTTCCTTGCATATACTGAATTCAGATCTCCTACAGATTGTATCTCTTATCTCCTAATTTCTCACTAAAATAATCTTATAATGAGATGATGAGAAAATATTCGAAAAGAAGGAAAAGAGAAGTCACTAACCTCAATGTCACCTTGATTCCTCGATAACGGCGCCAATTGATGAACTAAAACTTGTGTTGTTTATATCGTTGTTGTGTTTTAATTCATACAATATATTTATAATACCTCACTTAGGACAGTAGTAAGCAAGGGTCGATCCTCAGGGAATCTAGGTAATGAGGGTTGAGACTAAGGTAGAAGAAGGGATGAATTCCTATACTGGAGAATATTAGAAGTTAGAAGAGGAATTTTATAGAGATAGTGGATGTAATTGTTTATGTAGTTCTAATATAGAGATTATGTTTCTGTAGTTCTAATTAGAGGAGAAGGGATGAGAATTAGAAGGGTAGAGATTGATTGAAGGTAGGAGAAAATGATGAAGGGGAGATAAGAGAGGTATAATAGTATAGAGATAAATGACGATTTCGGTAGGGTTTATGAAAACAAGTGCAATAACCTATGATTTTTGTAGAATAGAAGGTCTTACATTATCCATGGAAAAGCTTACAAGATAATCCCTCATCAGAATCTTCCCACAAACCCTGTGTCGGTGCCAATCATAGGTCGGGTGGTGTTTGATTCGCTACGACGTCGATCTCCTCTTGTTCTCCTTCTCCAGAACAAACTCGGGCATTCGATTATGCCTAGCTTTTGGCCTAAGCTTCTCCCCCTTTCCTGCAGGTGACATGGTGTCAAGAGAGAGCCAAAAGACAAAGAAAAATCGGAGTGGAGGAGGAGAACTTTTAGGTGTTAGGGCTTTCACCCAATCCGACAGATGAGATTGATTTTTGGGAACTTGAGGAATCCGATGGAAAGTTCAACCCTGCAGATGGGAAGAGCACAGTGAGATTAGCCTGTCGTCAAAATTTCAGCGCGATCAGACGACTAGATCATGAGATATCAACCTTTCTTTTATGAGCATTTCTGGCCATCGATCGGATGATCTCCTGCGTCAGCAGTCTTCCGTCATCAAGCTCCCGAGATCGCGCCACGTCACCTTAGAACCAACCGCTAGATTTCTACCACGTCACCTGCACAAGTAAGTGACAAAAGGACAAAACAGGCAGGTAAGTCACGGGCTTCGCCTTTGCGCGAATAAGAGAGCTCCACATCGCTCTCTTATTTGCTTCGCGGTCAAAAATGACGGCGCGTGACTTCCGCCTCACCTGCGCAGGTAAGTAAGAAATTAAATTACTATTTTAATCCAAAAACAGTTAGATGAGAGGAATCTGCGGTGATTACTTTTGCCGCAAATTCCTCATTTAGCGCAAATAAGAGAGCGCCACGTTGTTCTCTTATTAGGCTTAAGAGGAAAATGACGAAAGAGAAATAAGAAATGACAAAAGAGAATAACAGAATGACGGAATAAAAAAACTTCGATTCGACAAAATGACAAAAAGGAGAAACAGAGCTAAACGACAAGATGGGACAAAAACAACAAAAAGAGAAGGGTTGTCTGTGGCAAATGAGAGAGCGCCACATCACTCTCTCTCTCTCCTTCCTCCTTAACGTCAAAGATGACGACACCCTCCACGTCATCTACACGGGTAAGTCAGCAATTAAAAGAAAATAAATAAATAAAATTTAGTAACGCGGGGCTTCCAGATCGCGACACGTGTCGCGATCTGGTGGCGGCTGTTTGACTTACCTCTGAGGACCCGAAATTGCATTTGTGCCCCTGTTATTGATAAATATGTAGAAAACCTTAAGATAATTCGAGATATATCAAGAAAATGCTCCAAAATTCATTTAAATCATTTATAAAATCCCAAAAAAGATATATTTTGCTTTATAAATTCATTTCATTTCCAATTTATAATCGAAGAGAGATATTCAAATATTATAAAAGCCAAGAAATACCATAAAATCATGATGAAGCAAAATTAAGCAATTTTAATCATAATAACACATAAATATATTCCTTTTAAGCCAAATGTTCATGAAAAATACAGAGTTAATGGTCATAGATTTATGTGTTATTAGATAGAAGATTGCTATTTCCCAGTAGACTTCTTAATTGTCGATATGAAAATGACCAAGGAGCTTAGCCAAGCCTCGATCATCTTAGGACGACCCTCCCTAGCTACCGCGAAAGCCATCACAGACCAGGGGGAAAGGAGAAGTTATTCTCAAGGTGTAAGAGCACATCGTGAAGGTTGATATCAACAAGCTGATGAAATACCATTCACAAGCTTATGAAGACTTGGGTGCCATCGACTTCGTGGACGATCAGGATATTGACGCATGTGTTGAAGAAGTGATGAGGATCGACGAGGAAGCAAGATTTGAGGAGCTACCAATGGACGAGTGACGAGATGAGACCGCGAGGTCATTGGTTTCACACGGTATCATGTCAAAAATATTTCCAAACTTACCAATTTGATGAAAAATGTATCGAATTGAATGATATAATGGTAAATAAGGGTCGAATCCATAGGGAAATAAAAAAATTCTTGACGTATTCTTCAAAATTGATCAAATCAGACGATGAATTGATGATAGAAATTGGGGAAAATGGTAAATTATGAAAGAGAATTTCAAATCGATTCCATGGAATCAAGAATCATCAAATTTGGACTTGATTTCGTGGAGAAATTGAAGATCGAAGTGGAGAGAAAATTTCGAACGAAGAAATCATGATTTTATCTAATATTCAACGAAATTAAACCTTGAATCCTAATCTAAATTGAAATCAAACTTAAATGGATGAAATATTAGTAAAAATTGCTTCTACTAACCACGATTAGCGATCGGATTAACTCAATTAACCTGATTAATCGACGAAAATACCGAAGAACGCGTTCGTGAGTTCAAGAGTCGATTTCTACCGATCTACACGGCCAAATCTTGATTTCAAAGGCTTCGGAGGTGCGGAGTTGAAGCTAGAACACGATGAGATCAAGAGAAACGAGAGGGGAGGTGTCTATACAAATCAATTTCTTGATTTCCAACTCGAATGCTCTAGAATTTGGAAGAACACATCATTTTATAGCGATTTTGGGCGTAACTATTCGATCGAAATGATCTACGGTTACGATGGAATGGTCCATCGTGGACCGTTTCAATTAAATCGTAGCCGTCCGATATCGATCGACGGTCAAGATGCGCTCTGATGAAATGCGTTATAAAATGCCTTGATTTGCGCCCCTTGGATCGCGATCGGACGGTCGCGATGGACTCCTCGGAGGTTTCATCTCAGCCGTTATAATGCTTCAATTAAGGCACGTGTACTTGATGGTGATCCGGTAGACTGCGTGTCCACTTGATCGACGCGCCTCGATTGTGCTTCACCTGATCCAACGTCTCCCCTTCCGCACACGTGTCCTGCATTTTAAATAAAAACCGTGTGGAACTTAGTCCCACATGGGAAAAATTAAAGGAGTCAATTGGGTTTAAAAGGGGCGACGATTCTAAAGGGTAATAATTCCCTTTCGATAAACGGAAGGCTATACATTATAATCTATATAGTTATAAATGTAAATATTACGCTGCGTAGGCGCCGCGTGGGCCCGCATGGCGCTGCCACGTGGCCATGCGTGCCACGTCGCATCCACGTGGGTCCCGCGTGAAAAATAAATCTTTTTGCATTTATTTTATTTATTTTAATCATTTAAAAATCGATAATAATTCAGAGAAAATCTGGAAAAAATCCCTAAAAATAGAAAATTCATAACTTTCAATAGATAACTTCAAATTAATCCAAATTTCTTTCATTTGATCCGAAATTTAATTATCTATCATTCTAAAGAGTCCAAATTAATAAATAATGAGAGTTTTAAATCTTATTTCAAAAATACATTTATTTATTTAGAGATTTTAACTTAAGAGAATAAATAAATGTTTATAAAACATTTTTCTCTCATTATTTTAACTTTAAAACCTCTATAATCTTAAGTAAAGATGGGTTATTAATTATTTATCTTTTAAATCATCATATTTAACCCTAATTTAAAGTATTTTTTAGATTATAATGACTTTTTCATGGAATGATAGAAAAATACACATAAGTATGATAACATGCATGTA
Source organism: Lemna minuta (assembly GCA_024174645.1). Lineage (NCBI taxonomy): Eukaryota > Viridiplantae > Streptophyta > Magnoliopsida > Alismatales > Araceae > Lemna > Lemna minuta. Next base: position 15,165,470 of record CM044103.1, read on the forward strand.
AATGAAACCATTTATACCTTAATATGAATCAAAAATCATGGTTTATTATGTTAATATAGCATGTTATCAACAAGCCTTCCTTGGAGCTCAAGAGTCTCCCATCAACACTCAAATATGCCTTCCTTGATGAGGAGAAAGTGATAATATGCATTTATAACTTAAATTCTAATCTTATTAAACTCATATTCATGCTTATTTTATGTAATTATGATGCATGTTATCTTAATTTTATGAATTTTCTCTATTGGTATGCTATTCTACTAAAGTCCATGTTTATGCATTATTTAGGGTTAATTATGTGCTTGATGAATGTTTAATCTTTTACAATATTAAATAAATAGAAATTAATTACCTTATTTTGACTTTAGTAGATGATTTAAAGGATTAATTCTATGAAAAGAATTGTTGGATGATGAAAAGATAGAAATCTTAATGAATGCCTTAGTGTTATTTTTAATCCATCTTATATTCTTTTTTAAATTATATTTTAAATGGCATGATAGTAAAAAGAAAGAAATTTGTGATCCAATGGAGAAAATTTGAGTTTAAAAGGAGTTGTATTTTTAAAGATATAGAGTTTTGAATTTTTTAGATTCTTCTCGGATTTTAATTTGATTTTTATTTAATTTTTATTAAATTTTTACTTATTTAAAAAGGGCAAAAAAGGGGGTTATTTTCCGCATGACCCATGGAGGATACGTGGCGCGGGGGACCCTGATAACATGCTAAATTAACATAATAAAACATGATTATTGATGCATATTAAGGCATAAATGATTTTATTTCCATGCATGTTATCATATTTATGTGTATTTTTTTATCATTCTATGAAAAAGTCATTATAATCTCAAAAATACTTTAAATTAGGGTTAAATATGATGATTTAAAGATAAATAATTTAATAACCCATCTTTAATTGAGATTATAGATGTTTTTAGAGTTAAAATAATGAGAGAAATCATTTTAGAAACATTTATTTATATTTTATTAAGAGAAAACACTTAAAGATTAATAATATTTATGAAATAAAAATTAAAACTCTCATTATTTATCAATTTTTACCTTTTAGAATGATAGATAATTAAATTTCGGATCAAATAAAAGAAATTTGGATTAATTTGGAGTTATATATTAAAAGTTATGAATTTTCTAATTTTTAGGGATTTTTTCACATTTTTCTGAATTAATTTTGCGATTTTTAATGTTAAAAATGATTTAAAAATAAAGCAAAAAGGGTTTTGTTTTCGCGTGTGACCCATGTGGGTGCGACGTGGCACGCAAGGCCATGTGGCAGAGCCACGCGGGCCCACGCGATCGCCTACATGGCGCAGAGGTGACACGTGTGTATATTTCTATTTATCGTAAGTATATGGGTTATAGTACATATAAGCATTCCGTATTCAGAATTATGCTAACCTCATAAATCGTCACATCTTATATACCCATCTATTTTCATTAATCGTTCCCGTGTGGGGCTAAGTTCCACACGGTTTATAAGTGCAGGACACTTCGACGGCGTGTTGAAATACCGCGCGTGGATCGCGTGGACTTGTGGTCCACCGGATCTCATCAAACGCACGTGTCTAAAAGGAGAAGTTATAACGGCCCGGATTGAATCGCGCGCTACACATCCTGACCGTCAGATTGCGATTCAAAGGACGCGATTTCATACGTTTTATAATGCATCTAAAACGGCTTCATCCGGATGCTCGATCAAGGATCCGACGGCTGCGACATTTTTGAAATGGTCCACGATGGACCGTTGATGCAGGACGCGGTGGTGAAAACCCTCGTGCCTGATCAATGAATCTGAGGATGCCTAAGGATAGCCGGTCAAACCTAACCTACTGGTAGACGAGTCCTACACCCTAAATACGATCCCTAACCTAAACCAAAGCACAAGCAGGCGCGACGATCAGCGGAGTCAACTCCGGGTGACCTGGGGAAACTCGCTATGATGGATAGGGTGAGGTCCTCTCAATCCACGTCCGGAGGCATGGATGTCACTCGTTGTGGAGTAGCTTGAAGGCTGCAGCCCACGCTCGGTGTCGGACTGACGTATGCGTCACAAGTCTCAAACCTATAGTCGTACTACCCTACCTACGTCATCCGACGGCAATGGAGACGAGTAAAGGAAACGCTTCGAAAAGTAATTAACTTTGAAAGAGGGGTTGAAGCTAACCTGCAAGGCGCGAGCCCGGTGAGTCATGGCGTAGTGGAGAATCGGCTTGGCAGTGTTGACCGGAGAGGAGAGACGACGGCTCGATGTCGGTCTTGGAAGCGGCCGAGTGGGTTACTGGCTAGGTGCCTAGAGGCGTCGTTCTCAATAGCGACACTGTTGCGTATAGGAGACAGGGTGGGCCGAGGACACACACAATAACGGACTGTGTGTCGGCAGGTTGGTGGTTACCCACAGGCACGGCTTGCCGAGGGCACGAATTCTTTGACCGGGCACGCAGGACATGAGCAATCAATGAGCACACAAGCGGGAGCAGCATGGCGCGCGCAAGCTTGGTGAGTTCGGGGGGGGACCACAAAGGTCAAGAGCCGGCTGTCATGGTGTGTTCAGCTGACGAGAAGCGGGCGTGGGCATTGATAACATGCTAAATTAACATGATAAAATATGATTATTGATACATATTAAGGCATAAATGATTTCATTTACATGCATGTTATCATACTTATATGTATTTTTCTATTATTATACGAAAAACTCATTATAATCTCAAAATACTTTAATTTAGGGTTAATTTTGATAAATTAGAATTTAATAATTTGATAACCCATCTTTTTTCTTGAGATTATAAGTGTTTATAAATTAAAATAACAAGAGAAATCATTTTTATAAACATTTATTTCATTTTCTAAAGTTTAAAATCTTAATAAATGAATGTATTTTTGAAATAATAATTTAAACTCTTATTATTTATTAAATTTGACTTTTTATAATAATAGATAATTAAATTTCAGATCAAATGAAAGAAATTTGGATTAATTTGGAGTTATATTTTAAAAGTTATGAATTTTCTAATTTGAAGGATTTTTTCTGGATTTTTCTGATTTATTTTATGATTTTTTTAATGTTAAAAATAAGATTTAAAAATGCAAAAATGGTTTATATTTTCGCGCGGGACCCACGTGGATGCGACGTGGCACTCCGGGCCACGTGGCAGCGCCACGCGGGCCCACGCGGCGCCTACGCGGCGTTACATATATTGATTATTATTGTTATATAGTATAAAGGGTCTTCAGCCTTCCGTATATCAGAAGGGTTTTCGAACCTTATTAGTCATCGGGTGTTATAAACCCGACAATCTTCTTTATTTTATCCCGTGTGGGACTACTCCACGCGATATATTAAAATACAGGTGACGTGGCGCGACGAGGAGCACCGGATCAAGCGAACGATCGATCGACGCGCATCGAGCGAATGGACGCGCGTCCACTAGATGATCATCAAGCACGTGCACAATTTAAAGAGTTATAACGGTCGTGATTAAGTCTGGCAGGAAGCATCGCAATCGTCGGATCGCGATCCAACGGCGAAAAAATGATGCGTTTTTATAACGCATCTCATCAGGACTCATCCGAACCGTTGATCAAGATCGAACGGCCACGACTTATTTGAAACGGTCCACGATGGACCGTTCCATCGTAACCGCCGATCATTTCCATCGGACGGTTAGGATCAAAAGCCCTATAAAAAGACATGTTCTTCGACATTTTTAAGCATCCGAGTTGAGAATTCAATCTAATTGAGCTATCTAGACACCTTCTCTCTCGTTTCTCTTGATTCCATCCTCTTCCTCTCTCATTTCTCAATCCACGGAGGTTTTGAAGTCAAGATTTGGTGGAGAATCGAAGGAGAAATCGCCACTTGAACGTCACACTCGCGTTCTTCATGTTTTCGGTGATTGAGAGGCTTAATCACGATAATCCGATCGCAATCGTGGGTTAGTGGAAGCGATTTTTGCTTCCTAATCTGCCAATTAGGTTTAATTTTTGTTTAGATTAGGATTTAGAGTTTAATTTCATCGAATTTTAGCTTAAATCGTGATTTTCTTCATCCGAGTTTTCTCTCCACTTCAAATTCCGATTTCTCCGCGAAATCAAGTCCAAATTCGATGATTCTTGATTCCGTTGAATTGATTTGAGGTCCTCTTTCATAATATATCATTTTTCCCAATGTCTACCATCAATTTCTTGTCCGATTTGATCAATTTCAAAGATTACATCAAGAAATTCCTTATTTCCCTATGGATTCGACCCTTATTTACCATTATACCCTTCAATTCGATACATTTTCATCAAATTGGTAAGTTTGGAATTATTTTTGACGGGATACCGTGTGAAATCAATGACCTCACGGTCTTGTCTCGTCAGGCGTGGTGCTGGCGGCGTGTGCGCAGGGCACGGCAAGTAGCTGCAGGGGTTGGAGAGGCGTCAGATCGACGGCGCGTGGAAGTACCGTGTGTTGATCGCATGGAATCGCAGTCCACCGGATCTCATCAAACGCACGTGTCTAAAAGGAGGAGTTATAACATCCCAGATTGAATCGCGCGTTACACATCTTGACGTCGAATTGCGATTCAAAGGACGCGATTTCATGCGTTTTATAACGCATCTAAAACAGCTTCATCTGGATGCTCGATCAAGGATCCGATGGCTGCGACATTTTTTGAAATGGTCCACGATGGACCATTCCATCGTAACCGTCAATCAAAGCCATCAGACGGTCACGCCCAAACTTGTATAAATAGAGATGTTCTTCCTACTTTCTAAGCATTCGAGTTAGAAATCAATACAATTGATCTATTTAGACACTTCCCTTCTCAAATCTCTTGATTACATCCTCTTCTACACTCATTTATGCATCCACGGAGGGCTTGAAATCGAAATTTGGTTGAGTGAAAAAGGAAAAATCGACACTTGAATCTCCACATCGCGTTTTCTTTGGATTTTCGATTAACAGCGATTAATCAAACTAATCCAAGCGCAATTTGGGATTAGTGGAAGAGGTTTTTGCTAATCTATCATCCATTTATGTTTAATTTTGATTTAGATTAGGAATTGAAGGTTAATTTTGTTTAAATTTTGTTAATTTAGCGATTTACACGTTCGGAAATCTATCTCTACTTCAAACTTCAATTTCTCCATGAAATCAAAGTCAAATTTGATGATTTTTTATTCCGTGGATACGATTTGAAGTTCTCTTTCATAAATTACCATTTTCTCCAATTTCTATCATCAATTCATCGTCCAATTTGATCAATTTTGAAGAAATCATCATAAATTTCCTTATTTCCCTCTGCATTCGACCCTTATTTACCATTATGCCGCTCAATTCGAGTTAATTTCATCAAAGTTTGGAATTATTTTTGACACGAGACCGTGTGAAATCGACGACCTCGCTGTTTTGTCTCGTCAGACCCGCGCGGATGCGACGCTGCATGCAAGGCCACGTGGCAGAGCCGCACGAGCCGACGCGGCGCGCAGGTGGCGCACAGGTGGCGCGGACGCCCGGGTCCACGCGGACGCCCAAGTGGCGCCACGTGGCATGAGGAGGGCTGGCAGGTGAAGGGCCCACGGGTTAGTGGGCCCTCGTTAGATAGTTGGGGCGGTAACGCAATAGCGGTAAACCGCCCCGCCTTTTATACTTACCTTTTTCTCTCTTTTTCTCTGAATGGGACTATGTTCCCGCTTTATTTTTAAATTTTAGGATACGTTGCAGCATCGCGTGCGTTGGATCCGATCGCATCATGTATTGCGCAACGATGACGTGGACCATGGTCCACCGAATCTTCATCACACACACGTGACTAATTCACGAGCGTCGATCTTATTAATGAAATCTGACGGTCGTGATGAAATCGCGTAAGTGGTGAGTCATGGATCAACACGTGGACGAATAAGGAAGCTCCGATCTTCTTCGAACGGGCGAAACAAGCGGAAGGCGTGGGTCGGGAGTGTCCGATCTTCATCAGACGACACTAGTTTAAGAAGAATGATAACATGCTATATTTACATCATAAAACATGATTTTTCATGCATATTAAAGCTTAAATGATTTCATTTACATGCATGTTATCATATTTATATGTATTTTTCTATTATTCTCTTAAAAAGTCATTATAATCTCAAAATACTTTAAATTAGGGTTAATTTTTATAAATTAGAGTTTCATAATTTGATAACCCATATTTTTCTTGAGATTATAATTGTTTTTAAAGATAAAATAATAAGAGAAATAACTTTTATAAACATTCATTTTATTTTCTAACGATTAAAATCTTAATAAATGAATGTATTTTTGAAATAATAATTTTAACTCTTATTAGTTAATTAATTTGACCTTTTAGAATAATAGATAATTAAATTTTGGATCAAATGAAAGAAATTTGGATTAATTTGGAGTTGTATTTTAAAAGATATGATTTTTACAATTTTTAGGGATTTTTCTGTATTTTTCTGAATTTTCTATGATTTTATTTTCGATTTTTAATAATAACAAAATAAATAAATAAATAAATGGGCGCGGGGCCCGCGTGGATGCGACGTGGCACGCAAGGCCACGTGGCAGCGCCACGTGGACCCGCGCAGCGCGCCTACGTGGCGCGAATATATCTTATATAGTATTATACTTATAAATATAAATGGTTCTTTGTCCTCCCCATATAGGGTCATACGGTCATACCCGTATAAACGGTCGGGTATTATATACCCGACCGTTTCTATAAATAAAGTCCGTGTGGGACTAATTTTTTTTAGCTTACTTACCTTGCAGGCGACGTGGCGCAGCGCGGAACGTTGGATCTGGAGGGCGATCGATCGACGGACGTCGATCGCGTGGAGCGCGGACCATCGGATCGAGGATCACAGCACGTGCGTAAATCGGGGCGTTATAACGGCTACGATTCGATCGCGCGGATCGCATCTCAGCCGTCCGATCGCGATCCAAGGGGCGGAAATCAAGCGTTTTTATAACGCCTATTGGAGAGATGATCTGGGCCCTCCATCCGCGATCCAACGATCGCGATATTTTCTGAAAACGGTCCATCATGGACCGTTATCGTAACCGTCGATCGTTTCGATCGGACGGTTACGATTTTTCGCCCTATAAAAGGGCATGTTCTGCACGTTCTTAATCATCCGAGAAGAGTACAATCCAATTGACTGTCAAGACACCCCTCTATCTCGTTTCTCTTGATCTCAATGTGTTCTCCTTTCAATTCCGCACCTCTGGAGCTCTTGAAATCAAGATTTGATCAGGTAATTTGGTAGAAATCGCAGCTTGAACTCGTCGCGGCGTTTTCTGGTATTTTCGTCGATTAATCGGATTAATTGAGCTAATCCGATCGCCAATCACGGTTAGTGGAAGCGGTTTTTACCAAGAATTAGTTTAATAAGGTTTGATTTCAATTTAGATTAACATTTAGAGTTTAATTTTGATGAATTTCAGCTAAAATCACGATTTTAATATCCGTAAATTTCTCTCCACTTCGAATCTTGATTTCTCCGCGAAATCAAGTCCAAATTGGACGATTTTTGATTCCGTGGAATCGATTTGAAGTCTACTTTCATAAAATACCATTTTCCCCAATTTCTTCCATCGATTTCTTGTCCGATTTGATCAAATTTGAAGATTACATCGAAAAATTGCTTAATTCCCTGTGGATTCGACCCATATTTACCATTATACCCTTGAATTCGTGATTAATTCTCAAAATTGGTAAGTTTGGAATTATTTTTGACGCGATACCGCTTGAAATTGACGACCTCGCGGTTTCGTCGCGTCAAAGAACATGAATCACGTCGTGTGCCATAATTCCTACGATTTCGCGCGATCTGACGGTGCAAATTGCATCACAAAATGGACGACTCGTATTCGTCGCGGAATTTCACTTTAAAAAACCGATGTTCTTCTCTTCTTTTCTTAAATTTTGATCGATTGGTGAAGCAATTAAGCGAATTTGAAACAAGATCTTGAGTTCATCATGATTCCCTTGGATTTAGACTTGATCCGATTAAGGCAGGATTCGTCCTGATTATCCGCCAGATTCGATCGAATTTTCCCCTTGAACGTCGAACGTTCGTCGAGGAAGAAATCAAGCCGATACTCTTCAATTCGTGTGAAGTGAAGCTCAATATTCACGGCAATCGGGTTAGCACTGAGATTTGATCGATCATCTGATGGTAATTTGAGTTTTAATTAGATTTAGATAGTTAATTTTGAGTTTAAAATTGATTTGTTCTTCATTTTTGCCCAAATTTGGTTCGAATTTTTTTTATCTTGAAAATAGGATATCTTTCCGATCTTAACTCTGAATCACAAGATTTCACTTTCAGTGGATTCCTTGTTTCATCAGCTTTCCGTGAATAACAAATTCGTAAAATTCCATGATCATTTGACCCCTCAATTTAATGTTTGACTAGCCACTGTTTATTTTCAATCTGAATTTGGGCGTTGACTTGCGTGATCAATTACTCTTAAAATATAAATTGAAATTTGACAAATTTGGTCTCTTTGGAATCCTCTGGTTGTTGAATTTCTATTGATATATCAATTGCAATATTTGGATATCATTTGTTTATTCAATTTGAAGATTTTCTCTGAAGTATTCATTTCGGGATTTTTCTAATCTTTGATTTTCAATAATTCATAATAAATCCATTTCTTATTGAAAAATCACAAATTTTATATCAATAAATTCCATTTTCTCTCTAGTTTTTTAATATATAATTTTCGTAATATTTTATGCTCTTTTTATTCTCTGATTTTTAGAAAGTCAATTGTTGGTCAAAGTCAATGCTTTGACCTTGACTGTTGACTTTTATCTGCCAAACCAAAAATCTGAACTCTTAAAATATCTTATCTCATACATTCAGATCATCTCTATTGATTATATATCATTATCACTTCTTTAAAACCTTAGTTTAACCTAAGTTTGACTAAGTCAACTCTACGATAAAGGTCAACCTTGTTCTCTATGGATCAACCCGATACTTACACTTTACTTCATTTTATATCTTTTTCATTGTGAGTTCGGAATTATAAAAAAAAATTAGCGACGTTTGTGTGTTTTATCGACCGCATAAAACGCTTTGTCAAAAAGCAAAGCCGGTAATTATTTCGTCCAAGCTGGATATTAAGCAAGAGAAACATCTACTGGATGTTTTAAGGCGGAATGAAGAAGCAATCAGATGGACCCTGACAGACCTAAAAGGTTTTTACCCTTCTCTATGCACTCATCTCATCTTCTTAGAGGATGAGTCAAGACCCGTCAGGGAGGCGAAGAGACGACTCGACCTGAAGGTGTAGGAGGTCGTGAAAGAAGAAATTCTTAAATGGCTAAATACATAAATTATCTACCCCATATGCGATAGCCAATGGGTGAGTCCAGTGCACGTTGTTCCGAAGAAAGCCGTAGTAACGGTCACGACGAACGAGAAGGGCGAAGAGATCCAGACATGCCTTCCGAAAAATGGAGAGTCTGCATTGACTATCGGAAGCTGAACTCTGCAATGAAAAAGGATCACTTCCCGCTCCCGTTCATCGACCAAATCCTGGACCGACTGGCAAGATCGAGTTACTTCTGCTTCCTTGACGGATATTCGGGCTACAATCAGATTGCTATTCACCTCAAAGATCAAGAGGAGATGACGTTCACATGTCTCTTTGGCACATTCGCCTTCAGACGCATGCCATTCGGACTGTGCAATGCCGCGGCGACCTTTCAACAATGTATGATGGCAATCTTCTCTAACTTTCTTGGCGATAGCTTATAAGTTTTCATGGACGACTTCAATGTCTTTGGAAATGATTTTGAAAGTTGTCTGGCTCACTTGACCAAGATCTTGGAGGTCTGCGTCAGGAAACGACTGGTGCTAAGTTGGGAAAAATCCCACTTCATGGTACAGGAGGGAGTAGTGCTCGGGCATATCGTCTTGGGCAAAGGATTAGAGGTGGACAAGGCCAATATAGAGGTCATCCAAAACCTCCCTCTACCAGGTACTGTTAGAGATCTGAGGAGCCTTCTCGGGCATGTCGGCTTCTACTAGAGATTTATACAAGACTTTGCAAAAGTCTTCAAGCCACTCACCACCCTTCTTTGCAAAGACAAAGACTTTATCATCGATGAAGAAGGTAAGCGTGCCTTCACGATGTTGAAGCAAGCACTGATCGAGGCACTGATACTTCAAAGTCCTAATTGGGACTTACCATTCGAGATCATGTGCGACGCTTTGGACTACGCGGTGGGAGTGGTCTTGGGGCAACGTCTAGACAAGAAGCCATCGGCCATCTGCTATGCAAGTAAGACCCTCGTCGAAGCTCAAATTAATTATACGACTACAGAGAAGGAGCTTTTGGTGGTGGTCTACGCTCTCGAGAAGTTCCGGCCTTACATCTTGGGGAGCAAGATCATCATCTACACTGATCATGCGGCCTTAAAGTACTTGCTCTCCAAGAACGAGGCCAAACCATGACTCATACGATTGGTAATGCTCCTTAAAGAATTTGACTTGGAGATAAAAGACAAGAAGGGCAGCGAAAACTCGGTGGCAGACCATCTATCGCTTCTCCACATCTCGGGAGGAGGAGACATCGGTGACACATTCCCTGAAAAGCATCTCCTTGCCATCTCGATCCATGCTCCTTGGTACGCACACATCGTCAACTTCATCATCACTGGATCGATCACGAAGCACTAGAATCAGCATCAAAAAGATAAGTTCTTCCATGAGCTCAAGTACTACTTTTGGGAAGAACCAATTCTATTCCACCTAGGATACGACCAGATCATTCGACGATGCATATGAGAGGAGGAGCAATGAGACATCTTAGCGATGTGTCACTCATCCACGTGCGAGGACATTTCGCGGCACGCAAGACCGCGGACAAAATCCTGCAGAGCGGCTTCTACTAGCCCTCCATCTTCAAGGATGCCCACCGTTTCTACACGGAGTGTTTACAATGTCAAGCAGCATTGAACATCTCTAAGAGGGATGAAATGCCGATGCGGCCAATCCTTGAAGTTGAAATCTTTGACCTATGGGGGATAGACTTTATGGGACCTTTCCCACCTTATGACGGGAAAGAGTACATATTGGTAGCGGTGGATTATGTGTCCAAGTGGGTCGAGGTAATCCCCACTAGAACAAACGATCATCGGGAGGTATTAAGATTTATCACACGATGCATCTTTGCCCGGTACAGTTTTCTGAGGGCCATCATCAGCGACGGCGGCTCACACTTCAATAATGCTCGCTTACGGGCATTGTTGAAGAAGTACGGAGTACATCACCGCGTCACCATGCCATACCACCCCCAGGCGAATGGGCAAGTAGAGGAAAGTAATAGAGAAGTCAAGACCATCTTTAAGAAGATAATTTGACCAGATGGGAAGGATTGGGCATACAAGCTTCCCGACGCACTATAGGAATACCGGATGACACCCATCGAGATGTCTCCCTTCCGGCTTATATTCAAGAAAGCCTGCCATCTTCCGGTTGAGCTAAAGCATCGAGCCTACTGGGCTATCAAAAATCTCAACCTATCACTAGACGAAGCAAGGAAACAACAACTTCTCCAGCTTCAGGAGTTACAGGAGCTGAGGCACAACGCGTACGAGAACGCGACGATCTAAAAAGAGAAGACGAAGGCCTTTCACGACCGACACATCCGACGATGATCATTCCAGGTCAAGGATAAGTTCTAGTTCTGCAATTCTCGCCTCAAGCTCTTCCCTGGGAAGCTACGCTCTAGATGGGATGGTATGTACGTGGTTCTAGAGTTGTTCAATGGCGGATCGGTACTCATCTCTTACATCAAATCCGATCGACAATTCAAGGTAAACGACCATCGTCTCAAGCCGTACCTGAAATCACAGCCACCCATACCGGCATACAAGGTAAATATGCATCTTCGCGAGCACTCGAGGACGTGACGGTATCACCCTCGACCCAGCAGTAGTCGTAGGTTTTATTTTAGTTTTTTCTCGGTGAAGATGTTAAACTTAGTGCTCTTGGGAGGCACCCCAAGATTATCTTACCCTTTAGTTTTCTTTCTTTTTAAGTTTTTTTTAGATATCAAAGAACTACACTAGAAAAGGGCGCACCTGCATGAAATCTCGCGAACAAGCATCACGGATTAATGACCTTTTTCTAACCTTTTATCCTCTCGCCACATTTTAGTATTTTTTTTAATGCCATGATCGACATTTATAGCTATCTTTTTACATGAGCATGTGACGTAGCGTTTTATGCGGTCGTTAAAACACACAAACGTTAGTCAAACAAACTTTATAATTCCAAACTCACAATAACAAAGATATAAAAACAAGTATAGTGTACAGATCAGGTCGAACCACAGAGAACACGATTGACTTAGATCACAGAGTTGACTTGGTCAAACTTAGGTTTAATTAGGGTTTTAAGAAGTGAAAATGATACTTTATTAATAATAATGACATAAATATACTAGATAAGATATTTTACGAATTTAGAAACTGATTTTAAAAAAAACGAAATTTCAAAAGTCAATGTCAAAGCATTGACTTTTACCAGTAGTTGACTTTCTATAAAATCAGAGAACAAAAAGAACGTAAAATATTAAAAAAATTATCTATTCAGATACTAGAGAGAAAATGAAAATTATTGATATAAAATTCGTGATTTTTCAAGAAGAATTGGATTTATTATGAATTATTGAAAATCGAAGATTAGAAAAATCCTGAAATGAACACTTCAGATTAAATCATCAAATTGACTAACCAAATGATATCCAAATCTTGAAATTGATATATCAATAGGATTCCAAAAAGACTAAAATTATCAAATTTCACCTTGCATTTTGAAAGTAATTGCACCTGCAAGTCAATGCCCAAATTTGGATGGAAAATGAACAGTAGATGGTCAAATGTTAAATTGAGGGGACGAATGATGATAAAATTTTACGATTTTACCATCCACGGAAATCTGATAAAACAAAGAATCCAATGAAACCTAAATCAAGTGATTCGGACTTAAGATCAAGGAGAAATCCTTGTTTCAAAATCAGCAAAAAATATGACCCAAATTTGGGCAAAAATGAAGAACAATTCAACTTAAATCATGAAATTAACTACCTAAATCTAATCTAAATACAAATTATCACAAGATGAACGATCGATTCACACTACTAACCCGATTGAGGCAAAGATTTGGCTTCAATTCACGCGGATTGAAGAGTATTTGCTCGGTTTCTTCCTCGGCATACAATCGGCGTTCAAGGGGAGAATTCGATCGAATGAAGCGATGAATCGTGAAGAACCCTGCCTCAATCTGGTCCCGACTAAGTCTAGGACACAGGGGAATCGTGATGAACTCAGGATATGCCTTCAAAATTGCTTAATTTTTTCACAATTAATCAAGAGTTGAGTTTACAAAGGGAGAGAAGAACTCGTTTTATAGGAAAAATTCCGCAAAAATCAGGGGCCGTCCGATTCGGTGAAGACCGATCGATGGCCGCGATCGCACGATGATCGTGGGCCATGATCCCACGATCCAACAATCACATCATCTTTCAGCCGTTCGATGAAGATCAGAAGCTCCCGATGCGTCTATGTGTTGCCCACGATCGCCGAAATCACGATAGAATCTCGAGCGTTCAATGTCCACTTAACGCGATCGACGGTTTGATTTTTCACACGTGCATTTGATGGCGATCGGGTGGGCTCTGTTCTATGTGATTGACGCGCTTTAATCAAGGCGATATCATCCGACGCGTCGTGTAGTGCCACATCACCCGCGATTTACGATTTCACGGGAACATAGTCCTACACGGAGGAAATCGGCGAAATAGGTGAGTATAAATCGTGGGGCTGCGTAACGCCTTTGCGTTACCACTAACCCATGGGCCCATCAACTGCCAGCCCCCTCACACTGCCACGTGGCCGCCACCCGAGCGTCCGCGTGGTCTTGCCAAGTGTTCGCGCCTCCTCCGCGCATGGGTCCACGTAGCGCTGCCACGTGGCCTTGCGTGCCATGTCGCATCCATGCGGGTCCCATGCGCCATGTGAGCTCCGCGGGTCTTGTGGAGATATAAACCCATTTTTGAATTTTTTAAAGGAATTAAAAATCAATTAATATCAAAATAAAATCCATAAAAATCCAGAAAAATATAGAAAATTCAGAAATCAATATATTCATAAATATAACTCCTTTTAAACTCAAATTTTCTCCATTGGATCAAAAATTTCTTCATCTTTAATATTATGTCATTTAAAATATAAATTAAAAGAAGGATATAAGATGAATGAACTTAAGTAATCTTTTAAGAAGTGTATTTAATATCATCCATTAATTCTTCTAATAATTTACTTAAGTCAAAATAAATCAAGGCAAGTAATTAATTTCTATTTATTTAACCTTGCAAAAGATTAAACATCCAGAAAGAACATAATTAACCCTAAATAATGCATAAATATGGACTTAAGTAAAATGGTATACCAATCAAGAAAATTCATAAAAACTATGATAACCTGCATCATAATCACATAAAATAAGCATGAATATTAGTTAAATAAGATAAGAATTTAAGTTAAATATACATGTTATCAGCATGTAGTTTTCATTGAGGGCAATAAAAGATTCTAGTTGGGGGATGAGGGCTCAGAAAAATCTCTACTATTTTCAAAAATTTTAAAATTCTACATTCTAAAAACTCTTATTTTTCAAAAAATTGATCTACTCTACCTCACCTTAGAAGTCTTGATATTTAGAGATCCGACCTACTAAAGATGGAGAAGTGAGGGTCTTATATCCCATATAATTACATTTTGAGTAATAAAGCTAAATGATATAGAGAAACCATGGATAATACTTAGTGGTTGACTTCTTTGGGGTTGGGTACCTAACAGGCACTAAGAAAAAAGAGTAATCAGAGTTAAAATTATATGGGGTTGAAAAGGAGAGTTTTTGAGAGAAGATAAAATTCCATCCCCTACCTAGCATCAGCCAAAACTACTTAGTGTGGGAATTCCTTGATTCTAGACTTTCCCTTTTAAAGAGTTCAATAATCCATAATTTTTTACAGCACCTATCTTTCCTTGTAGGCATGTAATTTATCTTTTCCAAAGTAGTCAAGTAGTTACACCCTTTGTTTTAAACTTCACTCATGATAATAACACTCCCAAGTGATTCACGCATCCATCACATTTTTCTTCCATATTTCCCTCACATGTATATATACCTTCACACAAAACTTCACATTTGTTACAGAATCTCTTCAGAAATCCTAAAACTCCTCCATATCATTGTGCCAGCCTTCTGAAATGTTATAAAAAAAGAGAGAGAAGAAGAAAAAGAAAGAGGAGAAAAATCAAAAGAAAGAGAGAAATAAAAAGTTACAAGAAGGAAAATAAGTGGGAAATATCTTCTACCTTCATCTCTACCTCCATCATCATCTCCACCATCTACCCTATCCATCACCATCCACCTCATTTGGGAGTATAATTATCATAAGTAGTGTCTTCTTTGTTTTAAAAATCCACTTTTTTATCAACATATTTGCTTTTAACCACATCATACCTTTAGAAATAGAATCTTTTTATTTCCTTCAGCCTCCTCACACAATGCATCCAAAGATAGGAATCCTTTTGAATTGCACTCTTTTAAGGAGAAAAGCGAGTTGAGGGGAATTCTAAGTACTAAGTAGCCTCTATTTTGACGGAAGGACTGATGTATTTATGGAGAGGGTAAGGAATTACATCCGCTCATGAGAGATTGAGTATATTCTCATCATCATAGCATCATACCTTAGATATGCTCACCTTGATTACAATTAAGAATTAGACTTGAGCATTAGCCGATGAGCACTACCCTAACATGCACTAAAGAAGTCAACCTAGAGATGGAATCTAGATCATTATGGCCTACACTATTAGGAAAACTTGATCATACATTTATACACTTCACCTTTTTAGTAGTAGGATCAAAGGAAGAAAGGACCTTCTAGGGAGATTATATAGTAAATTTCAAAGAGACTAGAAATTATTTAAGTTGGGGGGTGTGATAACATGCTAATTAGACATGATAATTCATGATTATTAATGCATATTAAGGCATAAAAGATTCCATTCCTATGCATGTTATCATATTTATGAGTATTTATCTATCATTCTATGAAAAAGTCATTATAATCTCAAAATACTTTCAATCCTTGCATATGCTCATCGACTTTATTACAAACATCACATAAGAATGATATTAAATAAATTTCATTCGATAAATATAAAGAGATACATGGAAGTAAAATTAGCTTGTAGGCCACATAATATCCATTAGTATTTATTGTTTACATCTCAAAAATAATTTTCCAAAAATTGATAAGATCAACATGTATAGGTAGTTTTAAAATCGTATAAGATAGATCAAATCAAATAACTAACAAACCACTCGTTTCAAATATGTGGAAAGATAGAATAACATTGATCAATCTCACCTGGAAGAGATTTCCATGATCTCACGGATCATGAGGAGTTTGATACCATGTCAAGATATGGGATCATCATTGAAAAGATAAAGTGCATAGAGATTTATAGAGAAGATAATATGGATAGATTGATGTGCTTGGATATATTTCTATATATTGGTGAAGATTTGGCAGATACATAGATTCTTATAGTTATCATCAGGCAGTGTGAGACGAAAAGGTGAATAGGAATCGGAGGCATGATGGTCTCTAACGCAGTAAATATTTCTCCCTTAGTCAACCGTTTTTTACCTTTGAATGGTCAACCTTGGAAGCTGGGTCAACGAGGTTCAGGTACGCCCTGGTTGAAGCGCGCGGTGCACGGCCACAAAATAGTTGCACGAATTTACTTTTTACTTCCACGTTGACCATAATTCTTACATCTAATTTTTCCCTTGGTCAACTCCGAAGAAGTTAATGATTGCCGAAAATGGTGGCCGAGAATCCTCCACGTAGGAACACGTCGATCGCTCGTACGATCTACTCCTTCCCATCACTGCCTGCACACCAACGAGATCCTCACTCTCTCCTCTCCCTTTTTCTCTCTAGCACGAGCATGTCGTGGCTGGAGAGAGACAACGGCGCCGCCGGCTTTTTCTACTCCCAGCTGAACGCCGATACGTCGGCGGCGCTCCAAGGAGTAGAAGAAGACGGCACTAGCTGGCTCATGGCCGTTCCTGGCCCTTGCTGGAGCTCGGAAAGCTTGCCAGAAGCTCCCATGGCGTTTCCCGAAGCATCTCTCGCCTCGTCTGTGAGTGAATCGAACAGTATCGCCATCGCAGTTTTACTTCCATTTCACATGAATTTTTCCCGCGCTAGGGAACAGAGACCTTGGTAATCGTAACCGCGAGCCCATGAGCGATTATTTTTATGTGAAGATGGCGGCGGAGATGTCTTCGTTGACGGGCAAGCGCGAGGGGACGTCGTCATCGGAGAGAGAAGCGCGCGTGATGCGGTACAAGGAGAAGAAGAAGAGGCGAAAGTTCGAGAAGAAGATTCGGTACGCTTCCAGGAAGGCGTACGCTGATACGAGGCCGAGAATCAAAGGGAGATTTGCGAAGACGCCCGAAGAGAAGCAGCTCGAGCTTCCTTTCAGACATCCAGCGCCTGGTTTTCGTCCTGACAATTGATCGCTCTTGTAAAAAAACCATTTTCTCTCTCCTCCGCACCGGATCTTCGCCGCCAAGTCGATGATGCCTAATATTCGCTATTTTTACATAATTTAAAGGAGATAAAATTCTAGCGTTGCAGTTAAGACAAAATTGAGATTTTGTGGAGTTACGAGGTCGATACTGCAAAAGAAATGAGAGGGCGGCGTTCTTGGAGTCGATTTTCTCTCTCTAAACTCCGGTCTATGTCCATGAGAGATAAGAGGGGGTTGGGGGGTATTTTGGTGAGAAGACGAAGTAGATGACGTAATCCAGAAGGAGATAGATAGCCCGTTCCCCTCGACTCTCTCTCTGTCTCTCTCTCTCTCTTCAGCGGATTTTTATCTCTTGGAGGCAGAGGAGGCTGCGACAACCATGAAGATGAAGGGCACAGCTCGTATGGGCGGAGGGAAGATGTTTCGCGCGGTGGGGAGAACTATCAGCGCGGGACTTGGAGTGCAGGAGACTGTCTCTTCAGCGAGCGGCCTCTCGCGGCCAGCAAAGCCAGTGGGCGTCGTCTCTGTCTCATCTTCTTCTATTTCGAGTTCCTCTTCCTTCGCCGCCTCTCAGAGTGATAGAATCAGCTTGCATCACTCTCTTCCTTACTACGTGGGTGATGCGGACGGCTGGGAGGCTATCGGAGAAGAGGAGATGGATGAAGCTGAAGTTAATGGAGTTCCCGGGCGTTGGATTTTCGGGCCGCCGCCATCCAGGGATGAGGTGGTGGATGCCGTATCTACAATCCAGCAGTGAGTTCATAAATCCTGATTCCCTTATTCCCTGGAATCCGGCATTTATCCGCTTTTTTGGCTCTCGTGAATATTACTCGGGCGGTAGATCCATCGATTCATCTCTATCCTTTATTATCTTAGCTCGACGGACTTCATTTTTCGCATTCGATCAAATTATTTCCGAGTTCTTTTTCTTTGTTGAATTTAATAGTTTCCGCTCATGGGCAAACTTATTTGATTCATCTCGCCTAATTTGTTAGCCTTTGATTATCGGTTCCAACATTTTATTTATTAAATGAATTGCTCATTTTTCGCCATCGGATAGGGAAAATTAAACTACTTAATCATTTTCGCGTTTGATCTGATTAATCTGCCTGCATAGAACATTCGCGCCGTTCACCTTCCCGCCGGGATTTGAAGATCCTTATTCCTCGGAAACTGCTGGAAATGAGGGAGAGAAAGCTCTGATACGTGATCCGGCGAACTTAATTTCTTCTTCCGAGTCGGAATCAGACTGGATCGAGCCGGCTCTCCATCTTTGCTACCGCACAGGCGCGGACTCTCTAGCTCACGAGAAAGTCGTCAACGCTTTCAGACTCCTCCAGACAAACCCATCTATCAAGGTTATTTATTCCTCGACTTCATTTAATCCTATTCCCCTTCGGAAATTGGAATCA
The DNA here is from genome assembly GCA_024174645.1 of Lemna minuta. Classification (NCBI taxonomy): domain Eukaryota; kingdom Viridiplantae; phylum Streptophyta; class Magnoliopsida; order Alismatales; family Araceae; genus Lemna; species Lemna minuta. The sequence continues at coordinate 15,184,536 of CM044103.1, forward strand.
TCAAGCTTCATCGTGAACGCAGCGGACTGTTGTTTCTCTGTCGTCCGACAAGGCCGTGTGGAACGCGGTCATGAACAACGAGGCCGTGAAAGAACTGAGAGAGTCCTTCCGTACAGCAGGTCTTTGATTAAAGGTTCAAGATTGGCCGTTCATTCGAGATCGGATGGTCAAGGGATGATCTTTTGTTTTCCCTTTATTTTGCAGCGGAGAAAGTTGGAGGCTCCGACGACGAAGAACAGAACCTCGCGGCCAAGATTCTCGGAATCTTCAACGGCACGAAGGTAAAGATGATGGAACTGGTCGACAAGATCGCAAAGATCATCAGCGGGATCTTCTCTATCGGGGAAAAAGGCAACGAGGCTGATCTTTTCGACGATGCGCTGAAATCTTCTTTTCTTCTCTCCGTCGTCGTCTTCATCGTCGTCATGATCTCTCGCGCTGTCAGAGCATGATTCCCTACATAACTCTCGTCGACCTTTCCGATCTCTAACTCCGGAGCTTATACGAGTGCTCACTTTCATCTGTCTGGAATTATCGTACAGTTAAAGACTAGCTTTCTCTGTTATTCTACAGTTTGAGCGTTCCCCGACCAGAATCCGTGGAATCCGAGGGGAAAGTTCAATTCTTTCGGTACTTCGATTCTCGCCACGACCCCCTCTGTTCTTCCTATCTTCCTCGCGTCCAGTATCACCAAGTAACATTTTCTCATCCTCACCGCATACTGCAGAAGAGAGAGAAATGAATACCGACGAAAATATGCCACCTGAATCAGTAGCCTCACCTCCACCACCAAGATGTAGCCGTCGTCCTCGTCACTGGCGGAGCTCCGGCGAGGAACGAACACGGGCTCGCCGACGAAGCGCCGCCGCCCGGCGGTCCACGTGGCGGCGGCGCCGCCGGAGCAGTTAATCTTCGCTATACTATCGAACGGGAAGTCTGGCAAGAACCGGCGTGCTCCCGACGTCGTACCCGCGTACATAAACTCGTTCTTGAGACCAGAGAAAGCCGGATTTATCGCCGGGAAGTCCGCCGGTTTTTTCCACGTGTCCGACGCTTGACGCACAGCGCAGTCATTGCCATTCCCATCTCCGTCCATTCGTATCGACACCTGGTAAAAAGACGAGATTTCTTAAAAGATCGCAAACGATAACATGCTTAGCGCAAGAGTTTTAGTACATTGATCAGGTGCGGTAACAGCGGTCTCCGCCCTTTTCCAGGGTTCATGAACGAAGGATCCAGATTCCCGCTTCTCCAGTCGTACCCTGAACGAAGAACGCGATTCAGAACGAAGACGAAGGATAACGAGCGCGAGGGAAAAACTTTACCGAACAGCTTCTGGAAGTTGAACCAGTGGTAGGAGCAGGCGGAAGCCTGAAGATGAAGCTCTGTCGCGCCGGAATCTAATTTTTCTTCGAAGGCATTCCCGATATGAAGTACCCAAAGCTGACATGGAGCTTCTACCGGTACCGTCCAGTCTCGCGGTAAAGAGTCGGAGAACCGCGGAAAAAGATAAATCGGTGATGTTGAGCGGCTAGGGTTAACGCAGAGCGCTGATATCAAGGGAGAGTGGCCGGAAACCGCGGAAACTAAAGATCCTGATCGCATGGAGAAGTGAGATAGTAGAGTAAAGTTGCGACATTGCTTGTGGGAGTACCTGAGACGTCCAATTTGATGCGATTTCCGACGAGGACGTAGTAATTCTCCGTGAAGGCCCAGTCGTGGATCATGAGTTGCTCTTGAACAACGAAGTCTTTCTTCTGCTGGAGATTGAAGCAGGAGTCGAACTCTTCCTTGCCGGAAGGTAGGAATCAGCTTAAGCAAGAAGAAGAGGAAAATCATATGCTCACCGTAGAAGGTAAAGTTCGAGCGGGGTAGAAGCAGGTCCTCGGCGTTGCACGCCAACATGATCAGTCTCTTCTTCCTAGCGTCAACCTTGTAGTGCGACAGCATCCTCTTCTCGGGCATCTTTAACAGTCCTGTCCTCTTAAAAGCTTAGCTCTGTCAGACTCTCTAGAGAGAAAGTAGTCGTCATTAGTCGGTACTCACGACGCAGAAGTGGCTTCAGAAAGGCGGCGGCAACGTCAACTCCAAACCCAGCTAAACAGGTTCCGCCATCCAGCTTTCGCCGGCCCTCCGCTTCTCCTCTCCATCTTCATATCAACATCGTCTTCCACCACCTTCAATATTCCCAGGGTATCCAGAGTCTCGCGATCGAGCTCATAGGGCTCTCCTCCTTCCCACAAGCAGAGTAACCTTCCCGCCCAAACCAACGCACTTGTGTTCGCCACGTTCTTCATCACCTTCATGTTTCCCAGCTTCCTCCCCGCCTTTAGCACGGAAAATGGCCCTCTGTGAGTGAACTTCCACCTCCCCGTCTCCTCGTCTCTCTCTTCTCTCTGCGCCTCGCTCTTCACGTAGCGCGCCGCATACTTCACTCCGTTTCCGCTGCACTCGAAGCTGAACGAACGAAGATATCCGTGTCCGTCAAGGGGATGTATAGTAGAGCCGTGGTCGTCGGCGAAGATCCCTGGGCCAGCAAGATAGTACGTCCCCGCAGGAAAGTCCGCCGGGATCTCGCCGTCGACTGTACGGAGCATAACCGGTGACGAGGTTTCCTTTCTCTGGGAGACGAAGAGGCACTGATAATCCCAGAACGCCGTGGCTGCCGAGTCGGGTGTCGTCGTCCTCTCCGGCACCGTCGTCCTCTCATGTGAGACTGACGCTGAAGCGCAAACACGTGCAGTGTACCTTCTCGCCGGCGGCGAAGGCAGTTGTTGCCCACAAAAGAAGTGGAAGCGAGCTGCATGCATTATTTTCCTCTATATTCACAGTAACGAAGACCCCTGAATCTGAGCGTGTCTTTGTAGTTTGTAGCCACGGTATCTAGATTCCCTCCTATGCCGTCACTCCGGGCCCCATTGGAGAGTCCCTGGAGATGGTCGGCGTATCTAGCAACAGGAATTTTTTCAAGTACAAGTCCCCGACTCGAGGTGATTGGACTTGACCATTGTGGAGCGCAATCAGCGCACGGAGAGAGAAGAGGTGCTGGACACAAGCTGGCCTCTCGTTCTGCGTCTGGGAGTCTCGTCAACCGTCAAGAGTGAAGAGCCCGGTCGGCTGGTGCATGGTGGTTGTCGCCGCTTTTGGCAGACGGTGGAGCCGCCGGATGTCGAAGAAGAACAGAACTGAGGAGTGAAGAGTGAAGACTGGAGAGCACATCGACATCCCCCGTGCGGTATCCTGCCCCAATTTCAAGGATGGGATGTGATGGTGATAGGATGAAGAAAGGCTCCCTCTATCCCTGAGATCGTTAACAGGAGATGCTGAGGGTGATCAAAGGTTGCTTTCAAAATTGATGTCATCCAGCTCTGTTGCAGAGTATTTTGGGTTTCTTGAAGAAATGCGCTTTGGAAATGGAATGACTAAACCTTCAAAAAACGGTATTATGTATATACTTAAACAAAGTCTTCATGATTGGTTTATAAAATTCAGACATCGCATTATTTTCTATGGCTTTAGTCCATGCACATAAGATCTCACAATGATGTGGAAGACCAAATATGGAGAAATTATGTTTCTTACAAGCAATACTCACAATCTTCATCAATATTTTATGGAAATTAGGGATACCATGCTACTTTATTCTCATAGAGTTTGCTTATCGACAGGGAAAACTCGCCCTTTATCAAAAGAAATTTGCTCTCGACATTCTCTAAGAAATAAAACTTCTTGGTTGCAAGCCAGAATTGTTGATGACGAAGGCTCAACATAAGTTCTTGCATGATGATTGTCGGGCGAGTTGATTCGCCTTATAGTCATTCCCCGTGACATTTTGTATTTTGTTTGTGTCTCAAACAATTTGTATAAGAACCTTGGCATGCACCCTAAGAGGGTATCCTACAAGTTCTTACAAACATTAAATGAGATTAGGGTAAAAGGCTCATCTATAGATGTAAGCTAATCAAAAGGATCTTTTGATCGATTTAGGGATCATTTTGATTCCTTTGAAATGAGGACTAAAATGCCCAATTGTCCTTTTGGCACTTCTACTTTGACACATTATTGCTTTTACAATGCAAAATTAGGTAAGTCATCTTTGTTTTGTTACTTATTGTATCCCTTGGTATGATGGGGACAAATGGATAGATATTATGTGGCCTACTAGCCAATTATATTTCTATGTACCTCCTTTATATTTATTGTTATTATTGTGTAATATTGATAAAGAAGTTTATGGGCATATGTACTGACTAAGTGAATAATAATGAAATAATAATAAAACAATATCTTATCTTTAAGCATATGTTTTAAAAATTCATATTAAAGGGATATTTGATAAAGAAATCAAATTATCTGTAAAGAAGAAAAATTGTCAAATATGACGCATATGATAAGAATGAATGATCTCATACCCATCAATATAGAGACACTAAAGATAGATAGTAGGTGCTCTTTTAGAGTTCACTAAACTGATCATTCTAAATGCCTAAAATATCGTATATTTAAATTTCAATCAAGTTGATTTATATTACAATTATATATGTGGTTTTTCGACTTATGATATCAAAGAGATCTTATGGATGGATGATTATATTTAGAACATGACTTACAAATCTCTAGCCATGGGATCTCTAAACTTCATGTATTGGATTAAACATGAAGTCTTTAAAGGTAATTGAGTGATCAATATAAGATCTTTTGCCTCTGTTATTTGAAGAGATTAACTCACAGAATGAGATGCAATTAAATCTTTAGCCCAAATAGTGAAAATATCAGAAAAGGTATTATCAATGATTTCTTATATGTATCAATACTAACTTGAGGGAGCAATTAAGGTTTGACAATTAATCATACCCTAAGTCATTCATGAGTCTTTCAAAGACAAAGGATTATACATACATGATAACCGATGACGACAATGTTCCATACCGAAGCTTTTAAACACTTCGTATCTCATAGAGCATGTCATGTAGCTTGGGATCTAACGAACTAACAACTTGACTTATCGATTGGATTAAATTGATCCTTAATTATTTGGTCTACATGTTGATATAGATGATTGATAAGGTTGAATAATAAATGTTATTAGATCTATAAAGTTATTAAGTAGCGAGATATATGGACGTAAAGAATCATATATATAAAGTTGATAGATGTTAGTGGATATAGACAGAATTATGAGAGTTTTATGAAAAGTTCATATACACAATGTCTATAAATAAGGAGACAAAGACCACTATAAAAGGTGCCCATACAGGCCTTGTAGAAACTCTATCATGTCTTCTCTTTGTCTCTTGGTGAAGGGTGTCAAATAGGACATCCAACAGTTTGACTATCATGTGAATATAGTTTGACATTCATGCATCGTTTATCATGTTTGAGGGCTAATAAAAATGAATGTAATGAAAATTTATATTTCTAAAAATGAGAATATATATTTCTATATGGCTGAATGTAATGAAAATTTGACTAAGTCCTTTCAAACATTATTTCTTACATTTTGATTATATTATGAGACTAACCCCATTTGATTTCTTAGACGTCAAATGGTTTAATTCTTATATTTTTATAAATTATATGTAAGGACTTAGGTGAAGTTTAATGAGATCATGGATAAAAACTATCTAGAAGGATAAGAATAAAATGGGAACTCAACCTTTTTAGGAGGTTAATAAACCTTTTCCACCTTTTTAAGAGGTTTGTCAAACCTTTCTACCTTTTTAGGAGGATGGTCAAGCCTTTTGACCTTTTTAGGAGGTTAGTAAAACCTTTCTACCTTTTTAAGAGGATGATCAAGCCTTTCCACCCTTTTAAGAGGATGCTCAAGCCTTTCCACCTTTTTAGGAGGTTGGTCAAGTCATTCCACTTATTTAGGAGGTTAATCAAAACTTTTTATCTTTCTAGGAAGATGTTCAAGCCTTTCCACCTTTTTCAGAGGTTAGTCAATCACCTTATTTGGGGGAGTCAACCCATTCCATCTTTTTATCATACTAGTCACTCTATTTCTTTTGGAAGTCAATTATAGTCATAGTGATTCTTGATAAGTCAAATGTAGTCAAAGGCATTTTGAAAGGGTAAAAGAGGTCAAATTTATTTTCCTTTATATATTATTAATCAATTTAAATATTTCCTTTTTTTTAAGAAGAATCTATATTTATAGGATGAGAGAGAGGTAAGCCCACCTCTTAGGGAAGTGGTAAGGGTACCACCTCATACAGAGTGGTCAACCCACTTTTGAAGGAGGTGGTTGTGGGGCCCAGCTCCTTAGGAGGGACTTTATCACCTCCTTAGGGGGTGGTTATGGTCGTGGCTTATGGATTGAATCTCTACCATTCATTTGGTGACACTCAAAAAAACTAAATCTCCACCATTAATCTAAGGGAGCCTTTAAACCAAATGTATACATGAATCTTCTTTTTCTTCTTTATTACTTTTTTGCTCTCTCTTAGAATCAGGCTGTCATAAGGTAAAGGAGAGCCATGGACCCAAGCTTGGCATTGTATTATGTTCAAGTTTGTTGTGGAGTCAAGATCAAGCAAAAGATCAAGATCATAACGAGTTTAGCATCACCTTGACTTGGACTGGAATCAAAAACGGGATTTGTGCAAGGATTTGGATATGATTTTATTTTATAATCCCTTCCATGGATAGCTTAAACCTTATTTCTTTTTTTATATTTAAGATTTATTCTCTTTTCTACAAACAATCTCTCATCATTATCCTTTTTTTTACCCGATTTCCTGATTTTTCACCATTCTTCCATCATCTTTCATTCTATCATTCTCATCTATCAATTTTATCATTGCATTATCAATATTTTTCTCAAGATTTCTCATAAAAATATAGATATATATCTTTTCATAATTTTGTTCATACTACATTCCATTTCTTTGCCCTTCCATATTTCTCCAAAGTCACTTCTACATGTTATTTTTTCATGTTGTAGTATCTCTATTCTTTAAAGGCAATAATCTCATTACCTAGGCTCCCTAAGGATTTGACCCTCACTTTACCATTATACAAAGTGAGGAATTATAAATATTGTTGCATAAAATCAATTCAAAACAATGATTAAAAATACCCCAAAATTGAATTTATCAGGCTAAAGGCTTGACATTTGAACAACTTTGAAAACTCCTTAAAGGTGATCGATATTATATGACAATAAGCCAATCACACTTCCATGTATCTCATTAATGTTCATTAAAATGAAATTTCTTCATTGTCATTATTGTGTGATGTTTGTAATGAAGTCTATGAGCACATGCAATGACTAAATAAATTATGATGAAATTATAATATAGTGATCACTAATCTTTAAAGGTGTGTTCTAAACATTCCTATTCGTTTGATATTCATAAGGAGATCAAATTATCTAAAAAGAATAATACCATCCAATCTGACTCATATGATTAGTATGATTGATCTTGTACTCATCGATCTAGAGACACTAAGGATAGATAGTTGACGAATCGAGACTGTGAGGTTGTTGAAAACACACGGTCAAGAGTCAAAACAATTACCAAAGTCACCAGCTTAAAGAAATTAACACAAATTGAGGGATATAGTGGTGAATAAGGGTCGAATTCACAGAGAATTAGGGTAATTTCTGAAAATCTTTTTGAATTTGATCAAATTGGATGACGAAATGTGAATAGAAATTAGGTAATTTAGTATATTTAGAAGTAAGACTCGAAGGCGAATCCACGGAATCAAAAATCACTAAATTTAGATCAAGATTCGCTGAAATCATCAAATGAACACGAGATAAATTTTTGAAATTAAAATTCACGAAAAACAAAAATTGAAATTGACTCAAATTACGATTCGAAAATGAAATCTAAAGCTATACAAAGAAAGATTAGGATAAAACACAATCCTAAACGCAAGATTTCGCTAGAATTGATCCAATTATTCTCCAGATTCAAGGCTTTTCTTCTAAAATTCAGAAAACACAATCGTTAATGTTCAAGCGTCAATTTCTTCCTATTCTCTCAGCGAAATCTCACTCTCAAGCACTCTATGGATGCAGAAATGAGTCTAGAAGCGATTGGAAGCAAAAGATTCAAGGGATTTGGTGTCTAAAAAGTTTGATTACTCAAATTTCCCTGGAATGCTTTACAATGTCAAAGAACATCTCAATTTATAGGGAGACTTGGGCGTAGCCATCCGATCGCCAATTAATCTTTGATCAAAAGCTCTGATGAAATGCATGGATGAAAATCTTTACGATTAAGTTGTGGCTGTTAGATCTCTGATGAACCGCGAGATTTTCGCCTCGTCGTGCGCGTTATAAGTAACACATCAAACACCTGTCGTTGGATCTTCATCGGATGCTCAGATGCGTTTCCGTCGGTTTTAATCTCAGCCGTTATAACTCCTCAGATCAACTGCTGAGATTAAATCATGTTAAAATGATTTGGCGACGAATCAAATTGCGCCACGTACCCCCACCTTTAAGTGAGGATCAATAGTTCGGGTTAACCGCGCGATTGGACACTCTAGATTGCGCCACGTCACCTGCGCACTTATAAAATCAATTTTTAATTAAATAATTCGATTTTAAATTCATAAAAATCCCCAAAAGTTCATTGAAAATTCTGAAAAATTCAGAAAAAATCCAAAAAAATCACTAAAAATGAGAAAATATAACTCTAAATTAATCCAATTTTTTTTCATTTGATCAGAAAATGAGTGTCTATAAAATGAGTTCTCTCATTATTTAACCTTAAAAACTAATTATAATCTCAAGTAAAGATGGGTTATGAAATTATTTATCTTTAATTCATCATAATTAACCCTAAATTAATGTATTTTGAGATTATAATGATTTTTAAATAGAATGATAGATAAACACTCAAAAATATGATAACATGCATAGGAATGGAATCTTTTGTCTTAATATGCATAAATAATCATGTACATGTCTAATTAGTATGTTATCAAAAGTGGGGGTTATTTGGAGAAAGAGTTTACAAAATTGATCCCTATGAATCCCTGAATGGTATTATACATTGATATTAATCAAGTTAATTCATGTCACCGTTATGTATGTGGTCCTTTGACTTGAGACACCAAAGACATCTTGTAGATGGATGACTGTGTTTCAATTATAACTTACGAATCCCTAGCCACGGGATCTCTAAAATGTCATATATTCGATACGATATGAAGTCTTCAAAGATGATTGTGTGGTCAAGATGAGATCATCCGTCCTTAGTATTTGAGAATATTGACTCAAGGAATGAGTTGCAATGAAATCTTCAGCCAAAATAGTGAAAATATTAGAGAAGGTGTTCCCGATGACTTCTTATATGCATCAGTACTAACTTGAGTGAGTGATGAGGGTTTGATAACTGACCATACCCTAAGTCATTCATGATTCTCATGTGGATGAAGGATTATATATATGTGATAACCAATGACAGAAAGGTTCCATAAATAAGTTCTTATATACTATATATCTCCTGGAGTATGTGGTGCAGCTTGGCACCCAATGGGTTGCCAACTCAACTTATCAATTGGGTTAAATCAATCATTGATTAATTAATTTATATGATGGTGTTATTGGCCCTATAGAGTTATTAACTAGTGAGATATATGAACCTAGAGGGTGACACATATAAAGTCTATGAATATTGATAGACATAGACAATTATGAGGATTTTTATGAAAAATTTACATACCAGATGTCTATAAATATGGTGAGACTGATCATAACTCATTGTGCCCATGCAAACCTTATTGTAATTCTCTCTATATTTCTCTCTTGGTGAAGAGCTTTAAAGATTAGATTTAACCATTCAAAGACCGTGTGGATAGCCCTAGAGGCTAGACACTTGAATAACTTCAAGAACTCCCTCAAGAAATATTATAACCATGTTTTCTCATACATACTAGATGGTAGGATCATATGTTATTGGTACCTTGATGTTTTGAATATCCAATTCAATTCAATGTATTTTGCTACTAGCTATTGTACTTACATCGGTAGAAATCCCGTCACTTGATGCTGCCAAAAGCAAAAAGTGTTAATTTTAGATAGGAAAATTATTAAGTAAGAGGGGAGAGATAAGTTAGTCATTTTAAAACTTCAATTTTTCTAATTTTTATTTTAGATTCTTTTATTTTTATTTCATTTCTAATTTTTCTAAATTTCACCTCAAGATTCTCATGGTACAAATTTGTTACCTGGTTTGGGGACCTAACATTATTTTATATAGCTCTAAGTGCTGATATAAATTATTAGTAGCTCATATTAGACAATCATGGCGTTTGTTTATACAATTCATTTATCATGAGCATTTGGTTAGCCAACTTAAATTCTTAGACATCTTCTAGACCTTGCATAGCTTATCTTGTATCCCATAGGACAACTTTGATATCTCCCCTCATCATTCCCTTCTTTTTTTGGGCTAGCTTGGTCCGTTGACATTTTTAGTCATTGCCACCAATCGTTGTCTACCTTAGTCAAGTCAATTTACTTCAGTCTTAATTTGCGAGCTTTTCTCCTTATATGTTTCTACAATATCGATAAACTCATCTCCTTATACATGGTCTCCACTCACTAAACTCTACAAGTCACTCCCTACTCCTAGAGAACTTGTCATTTTGTACTCCGTTAGATTTGGTCAATTGTCCAGTCCTTCTCCAATAGAGTTTTCTAGCCTAAATGGTATTGTAACATGCCAGCCAATAAACGACTGCCTATCATTGACCTACCTTTCAAGCCTAAAATCAACTAAACTCCTACCCATACCCTCATAGCAAGTTCAAGTCAACTAGAATCCAAACTAGTGTATAAATGGGGCGAATCTAATAAATCATCATTCTTCCTAATTTTATATTGAATTAAGTGATATAATGATGTGAGAGATAGTAAAAATTGTAAACAAAACCTTAAAGATAAAAGTGAATTTTAAGTGAATCTCCTTTGCCTTGAGTTAATTTGACTATTTCCATATGGTTGAATTTCACTATTGAGTTTCACTTTATGATTGACCTTGACTTAATTTGATGTTTACTTTGTGTTGACTCTCTCTTCCAGAATTTTTTCATTAACTACTAGTGCCAAAATTTTGATAGTAGGCAATGGACTATTGATTGTTTACTTTTGACTAATGATGTCTCATTGTTGATCATTAAATGATAGTTAGAAGTTGTTGGCTTTGAATGGACCTTCAACTTTGCCTTCAATGGGTATGTTGCCTAGGTTTCGATGTGCCTACTACATGGCATTAAATGGACCTTGTACTTGGCCTTCAATGGCCTCCTATTGGGTCTTTAACATGTATTCTATTTGGAATTTTACTGGCCTACCTGTTGACCTTTAATGAGCATATTGTTTGGCCTTCAATGAGCCTTCTTTTCTGCAATTACTTGGTCTGCTATTTGCCCATTAATAGACCGTCAAATAGACCTTTAATGGGTTTACTATACATGTGAGAAAAAAATATCAATATATATAGATTTATATGTCTTAATATATAACTATCATATATATAGAGCAGTAGTATGTTTTCCATCATAGTTTCATGATGATTGTACCTAGATATATGAGACTCTAGAGAACACTAGATATCTTTAATCTCAATAAATAGATATATTTTATATATTATTTCCTAAGAAAGAAATATAGAAGAAACAATATCTATAAATAAATATCTAGCGATCTATATAGTGCTAATTTTTAAACTATATAACCAAAAACCTAAGATCACAAATAATTAGTTAATATGTATATGTATATATCCTAATGCTATATTGCCAAAAACTCTCTCTCTCTCTCTCTCTCTCTCTCTCTCTCTCTCTCTCTCTCTCTCTTTTGTGTGTGTGTATATATATATATATATATATATCAATAGTATATATACTAATCCATCTTAATTGACATCGATCGAATGTGATGCTTGATAGGCTTTCAAAATTTTGATCAAAATATCAAATGTAATGAAATACGGTGAACCAAATTTTCTATATTTACAGGGTTCCTTCAAGGAGTTCTCAAAGTTTTTCAAATGTCCAACCTCTAGTCATATACATACGATAGTTAAACAATTAGATAACCTATTTAAAAATCTTCACCAAAGAGAGAAAAAGAAGACATGAGAGAGTTTTTCTAAGGCCTACATGGGCACTTTTTGTAGAAGTTGTTGTCCCTTTATTTATAGGCATTGGGTATGTAAACTTTTAACAAAACTCTCAAAATTGTGTCTACATCCATCAAAATTATTTATATATTGATAACATGCTAATTAGACATGATAATACATGATTATTGATGCATATTAAGGCATAAATGATTTCATTCCTATGCATGTTATCATATTTATGAGTATTTATCTATCATTATATGAAAAAGTCATTATAATCTCCAAATACTTTAATTTAGGGATAACTATGATGAGTTAAAGATAAATAATTTTATAACCCATCTTTTACTTGAAATTATAAGTATTTTTAAAACTAAATAATTAGATAAATCATTTTTTATAAACATTCATTTAATTTTCTGAAGTTTAAATCTTAAAAAATGAATGTATTTTTGAAATTGAAATTAAAACTCTTGTTATTTATAAAATTTGACTTTTTAGAATGATAGATAATTAAATTTCTGATCAAATGAAATAAATTTCGATTAATTTGGAGTTATATTTTGAAAGTTATGAATTTTCTAATTTTTAAGGATTTTTTTGGAATTTTTCTGAATTTTTAATGAATTTTTAAGGATTTTCTGGAATTAAAATCGATTTTTCTAATTTAAAATCGATTTTTCAGAATACTTAAAGCGTGCAGGTGACGTGGCACAATCAGAGGCATCCGATCGATCACGATCAACGATCGCGATGAGGAGGCGACGTGGCAGCGTGTGGGGCGTCCGATCGTGCGTGTGATATCGGTCGTTGATCTTCACTTAAATCGATGGACACACGTGGCTTAATCGGGGTTCACCTATTGTTTTAATCTCGACCGTTGATCGCAAGAGTTATAACGATCGAGATTAAATGAACGGAAAATGCATCAGGAGCGTCAGATCGAGATCCAACGGATACATTTTGATGTGTTTTATAAACGCGCGTCACCGTGGCTTCATCACGAGCATCCGATCACGATCCAACAGATAGGACTTAATAGTAACGATTCGCGATCAACCGTTTCATCAGAGCTGTTGATCGATTTAATCGGACAGTTATGCCCAAATAACCTATAAATTGAGATGATCTTCCGATTTGTAAGCATTCGAGAGCAATTCAATTAAATTAAACTGTTTAGACACCAAATCTCTTGAATCTCTTGATCCCAATCGCTTCTAGACTCAATTATGGCGATCAATTGGGTTAATCCAATCACAATTGTGGGTTAGTGGAAGAAGTTTTGCCTAACCTATCGTCTATTAGTGTTTAATTTTTGTTTAGATTAGGAATTTAGATTAATTTCAAGTTGATTTTCGATTAATTCGTGACTTCAATTTTTGGAAATGACCCCTCACTTCGATCTTTAATTTCTCCGCGAAATCAAAGTCAAATTCGATGATTTTTTATTCTGTAGAATCTTCTTGAAGTTCTCTTTCATAATATACATTTTCCCCCATTTTTATCATCAATTCATCGTTCGATTTGATCAAATTCGAAGAGATCATAAGAAAATTCCCTAATGCCCTATGGATTCGACCCATATTTACCATTATACCCCTCAATTCGAGATATTTTCATTAAATTGGTAAGTTTGGACTTTATTTTGACACGAGACCGTGTGCAATTGATGACCTCGCGGTCTCGATTCGTCATATCCACCAACATTTCTCAAATTTATGTGTATGATTCTCTACGTCAATATATCTCACTACTTAATAACTTCGTAGACCCATAAAATTTATTACTCAACCTTATTACTCATCTATATCAACATATAGACCAATTAATTCAGGATCAATTTAATCTAATTGACAGGTTGACTTGTTATCCCATTAGATGTCAAGCTACACCACATGCTCTATGAGATATGGGGTGTTTAAAACCTCTGGTGTGGAACACTTTCATCATTAATTATCATGTTTGTATTATCCTTTGTCCATGATAGACTCATGAATGGCTTAGGATATGATCAATTGTCAAACCCTATTTGATCACTCAAGTTAGTATTGATGTGTGGAGGAAATCATCAAGAACACATTCTCCAATATTTTTACTACTTTGACCCAGGATTTAATTGTATCTCATTCCTTGAGTCAATCTCCTCTAACACCGGGGGCAAACAATCTCATATTCAAAGACATCATCTCATATCCATCTTGTGTCTAGGGATTCGTAAAGTCACAGTCAAAACATGACCATCCATCCACAATATATCTTTGGTATCTCAAGTCTAAATACCATATATATAACTATGACATAAATAAACCATATTAATAGTTAAATATAATATATTTTACGCATTCATAAGGATCAATTCAATGAACTCTAAAAGAGCGCCCACTGTCTAACCTTGATGTCTATATACTAATGGTCATAAGATCAGCTATACTCATAATATAAGTCAAATTGGATAGTGTTATTCTTTTAATATAATATAATGTCCTTCTCAAATATCTCTTGAATAAGAATATTAAGAATATTTGTTTAAATAATAATCATTGTTGTATGATTTGATCATAATTGACTTAGTCATTACATATGCTCATGGATCTTATTATAAACATCACACAAGAATGAAAATGAATAAATTTTCTTCCAATAAATATAAACAAGATATGGAAGTGTAATAGGCTTGTAGACCACATAATATCAAGAATTCTCAATATTGGCATCTGAAATACTTGAATGATGATAGAAAATATAAAAAAGAATCATACAAAAATTCAATTATATTAAAATAGCATTAAACCACAATTTTACCCTAGTAAGATTAGCAACCCTAGTTTAATAAGTAATAAATAATAAAGACTTAACATGATGAAATGTCAAATTAATTGAATGGATGATAATTAACAAAGTTAAAAGTTACGCATGTTAGTCGAAGCTGATATCCCAA
This sequence comes from Lemna minuta, assembly GCA_024174645.1. NCBI lineage: Eukaryota > Viridiplantae > Streptophyta > Magnoliopsida > Alismatales > Araceae > Lemna > Lemna minuta. The sequence goes on from CM044103.1 coordinate 15,199,566, forward strand.
ACCAACGTCTGGAACACCTCTAGACTAAAACACCTTGACTAAAGTGCCTTAACTAAAACGCCTTAAGAATTAAAAGTTCTAAATACCTAAACTAACATCTTTAACACCTCTAGACTAAAATGCCTAAACTTAACTCGTAACCCCTCTCAAAATAAATCTATAAACTCAAGTCCTAAACCCTCATTAACTCAAAAGTGGTAAGTCTTACCAAAAGCCACCAATCATCAAATTTCCAAGACGTCATTGCCAAAGCCATAAGCCAACTATCATGTCCATCGATTGCCAAAGTCCAAATTACATAAGCTAGTGAGGTCTGAGGTTCCTAAATCCCAAGTTCCTAATTCCTCATCTTAAGAATCCTAAGTGATAATTTAAAAAAATTAGTGGACTCACTATTAATTTTTAATTTAGGAAATTTCAACTTGTTGATTATTTATTACTTTAATTGTATCATGGGCTATCTATCAACCAACATCCTTCCTCCCCATCGTAGCTCAATTGAAATCCATTATTCATCATCCATCCAATACCAATCATATGTTTGATAGTTGACAACCATGTCTGTAGTCCAATCACCTACTATCGGATATTGAAAATCCTTGATATTAGATATTAGGATAGATATTAGATGGGAAATCACTATTGGAGTCCATTATCTTTTTATTTTTTTATTTTTTTATATGTATAAGTGACATGAGAATTAATAGTATTTCAAACAAAGTAAAATGGCACAAACTTAATGTTATGATGATTTCTAGATTATTAGATGTCAAATTTTTTAACTTTTGAAATTTTGGAGAAATATGCATATAATTTGAGCATTGACCTTTTAGATGCCAATATTTTTAGTGATATTGGTATTGGATACTTGTAAGAACCATATCGATATCTAATACCTGATATTGTCATTTGAATGATGGATATCATTAATGGATGACTGTATTGGGGATTGATAAGCTTATCGACACTATCATCTACTAATATCTATGGTTATCATGATGAAGGATATCGATATGCTTATCGACGCCATATATCCTCATCCTTTTAATGATATTTGTCATCCGGAGGATGATATCAAATATCTAGACTACCACAAAAGAATTAAATCACAGAGACATCGATAACCAATTCCCAAACCTAGACATCTTGAAAGGGCTTCTTATAGGCTCGTTGAGGAGATTCAACAAGAACATCCGGAGTCGGTAGTTTTACTGTGTAAGGAGTTCTTGACAAGCATGGTTACAAAGACATTTTGGAAGAATTCTCTAGAGAAGTAGATGGGAAGGATCTTGTTAATATTTGGGACTAAAGAATCTCTAGCAAGGAAGAGAAGGAGGAGGATGTAGAGAACAAGTTGAGCTCCCAATCGAAGAAGACCCTAGAGCAAACTTCCCCGATCATGCTTGACTACCATTCAAATTTGGTCGCTCTTGTCTCTGTCATTAGCCACCTTTCCATTTCATATCCAACTATCGAGTAGCGTAGAGGCCTAATAAGAGTTTTTGATGTGAGATCATTATTGATAATCGATAATTAATTTTCTCAAAATTTTCTACTCTCTTGATAAATATTATGTAGCCTATAAGTCAATCATACTTCCATGTATCTCATATGTGTTCATTAAAATGAAATTTATTCATTGTCATTCTTTTGTAATATTTTTAATGAAGTCCATGAGCGTATACAATAACTAAATGAATTATGATAAGCTCATAATACAATGATCACCAGTCTTTAAACATATGTTCTAAATATTCCTATTTATAGGATATTTGAGAAGGACATTAAATTATCTGAAAAGAATAACACAGTTTGATTTGAATCATATGATGAGTATAGCTAATCTTGTAGCCATTTTTGTGGCAATACCAAAGATAGATAGTGGGTGCTCTTTGGAAAAAGAGTTTACTACATTGATATGTATAAATCTGTAAATCATAGTATGCCAAATTGATATTAAATCATAGTATACACAATCGTGACATGAATCATAAATGTGTTAATCAAATTATGCTTAACTGATGTTGAATCATAGTATACACAGTCGTGACATGAATCATAAATCTGTGAATCAAATGAGGTTAATTAATGTCACGATTGTATATGTGGTCCTTTTACTTGAGAAACTAAAGACATCTTGTGGATGGATAATCATGTTTTGCCTAGGACCATGTATGTATAATCTTTCATACACATGAGTGCCTAGGACTCATGAATGACTTAAGGTATGGTCAACTGTCAAACCTCAATCGGTCACTCAAGTCAGTACTAATACATGTAGGAGATCATCTAGAACTCCTTTGATATTTCCACTATCTTGGCTAGGGATTTCATCTCATCTCATTCCTTAAGTCAATCTCCTCAAATATTGAAGGCAGATAATCTCATCTTAACCACACAATCATCTCCGTGGACTTCATGTTGTATCTATTTTATAAAATTTTAGAGATCTCGTGGCTAGGGATTCGTAAGTTGTAATTAAAGCATGATTATATATCTGCAAGATAGCTTAGGTGTCTCAAGTCAAAGGACAACATATACAACCATGACATGAATCAATGTAATTAATAGTTAGGTATAATATGATTCATTAATTTATACAGATCAATTTTAGTGAATTCTTTCTCCAAAGAGCACCCAATATCTATCTTTGGTGTCGCCACACTGACGGCTATAAGATCAGCTATACTTATCATACGAGTGACGGTATCGATTTAGTGTGGTCGTTGAAACATAAGATCATCGGTCACATAAAATTTATAATTCTTAACTCACGATGATTTAAAAATCAGAAATCAAGTACCGCGATGAGATCAGGTCGAACCACAGAGAGCACGGTTGACTTTTACTGAAAGAGTTGACTTGGTCAAACTTAAGTCGAATTAGGGTTTTTAAGAAATAAAAATGATATATTATCAATAGAAAGAGTACTAATATATGAGAGAATATTTTAAGAATTTTGAAAAATATTTGGAGAGAAAAGTCAAAAGTCTAGGTCAAAGCATTGACTTTGACTAGACTTTGACTTTCTATAAAATCATAGAAAAAAAGGTGAGAAAATATCACGAAAATTATATTTTTAGAAACAAGAGAGAAAAAGGAGAATTTTGATATAAAAATTGTGATTTTTAGAGAAGAATTGGATTTATTATGATTTTTCCGAAATCAATAATTAGAAAATCCCCGAAATAAAGGTTTCGGATAAAATCCTTAAATTGATTGATTAAATAATATCTAAATCTAGTAAATCATCTATGAGTAGAAAGCTTACAATCAGAGGATTCTAAAGACTTCAAAATTATTCAATTTTACCTTTTAAATTTGGAGTAATAGCCCTCGCAAGTCAACACCCAAATTCGGATTGATTTTGAACAGCAGTTGGTAAAATGACAAATTGAAGGGCCAACCCTTAATAAAAATTGACAAACAGGATATCCACGTAAAGATGATTGAACAAGAAATCAAATGAAACCAAATTCTTGTGAATTGGACTTAAGATCAGGCAGAAATCATTGTTCGGAAATCAGCACAATTTCATAAAGAAATTTGGGCGAAATGACAAAATTTCTAATTCCTAAACTTTAATTACCTATCTAAATATAATTTAAACTATCTAAAGTGCAAGGATTATGAAGGAGTCACACTATTAACCTAATTGACATGAAGATTGAGCCTTAAATTTCTTTAATTGCCGAATATTTCTCCAATTTCTTTTTCGTCGTGATTTCGGCGTTCAAGGGGCGATTTCCAAACGTTTTCTCACAATGTTTCGTGATTAACTTGCCTCATTCCATGCGCGATTGAGTCTAGAACGCAAGAGAATCACAAAGAAATTAAGATTTTCCTCCAAAAATGCTTAATTTCTTCACACTTTATCAAAAGTTACATTTCCGTAAGAGGGAACATTCATTTATAGAAGCATTCTCGCTTGATATCCGGTTCGTCCATTTCGCATAAAGGGCTTGAACGGCTACGATGAAGCCACATAAGGCACGATAAGCGGACCATAATCCCCACGATGTGGGCCCACTTACTCCTTGATTTTCGTTATTTTCATCTCTAAAAATTCCTAAAAAATCATGAAAAATTCTGAAAAAAAGTTCATCTTCAAAAAATCATAACTTCATTTCTAGAACTCCTTTTTGTATGAAATTTTCTTCATTGGATCAAAAATTTGATCCTCTTTAAATCTGTATCATGAAATAAAACATTAGATAGAAAATAGAATTATCAATAAAATAGTTTCTAGTTGACTTCTAAAGTAAAACTAAGGTAATTCCTTTTTTCACTCTTCTTTTATTCCTCTTTCTTAAAACTTCATGCATTCACTTAAGTCCTGAAATATTTAAAATCAAAATTTTAGATCAATCATAAGTTGTTTGACCCTTGAAAGGGTCAAACACACTTAAAACACATAACAATGCTCAATTGATAAAAAAAAATGGAATTAATTTATTTGGCCTTAAATTGAAGAAAATGTCATTTTAAGATGATAACATGCATCACATAGACCAAAATCATGCATTAATAACAATTAATCATGATGAAAATAAGAGTTAAATATGCATGTTATCAACGAGTAAAGTCAGATAGTATTATTCTTTTTGGATAATTTTGTGTCTTTCTAGATATCACATGAGTAGGAATGTTTAGAACATATGTTTAAAGACTAGTGATTGATGAATTATGATATTATCATAATTCATTTAGTTGTTGTATAAGCACATGAACTTCATTACAAATATCGCACGAGAATGATAATGAATAAATTTTATTTTAATGAACATAGATGAGATACATGAAAGTATGATTAGCTATAAAATACTTATCCAAGAAATAAAAGAGGGTCTGGGAATTCCGTTCCTTCACTCTCTCTTGGTCACGGGTTCAACCATCCTTGTTATACGAGAAAGGGTAGACACTATTACATATATATGACATTCTAATCACATATCTTGTGAATAAAAACTCTTAGGACTTATTTTTGTAGATAAAAAAATCATATTATGATATCATCAAATTTAAACATCCTTTGACTTCATTATAAGTGCACATATCCTTTGACTTCATCAAAAATATTTTACGAGTATAATAATGAACATAAGATTTATAATAAAATTAATGGGATGTATATACATTTTATTGATATTACCCATTTTCATTACATTCATGTTATGTCCTCTGATAAATAAATGGATGACATAATTTTATTGTAGCATAAGGTTGAGGGTTAGAATCTAGGGATATTCCAGTTGTTTGTATCTTTATGACTGCATACATGAGGCATACATATCATGAATAACTCGGAAGATGTTCATACTCAGCTCTCCTGACATTTCGTAGATGTATCCCTTTGTCTCCCCTTGTGTTCATATCTCTCTGTCCTCAAGCTGCCACCACCCCGGCATAGTGGATGAACCTGCTCTTCGGCGTGATCTGTGAAGAACAAAAAGAGACGTGGAAAGTAACTGAAGCGGTCATTCTTCCGGCAGCCTTTATCGTTGCGGACTGCTGTCCCTGGGAGTAAGGCCAATTTCTCAGGAATCTCTCTCCCTCTCTTCACACGTTGTGATGCTCGCCACGTTCATATCACTTTTCCCGTTCGAACAAAAAGCACGGGTGAATTAGTGGGGGTCCCTCGGCCAATGGAGGACTTCCAGTGCGTGCCCGCCCGCCGAGAGGATGGCAGCAGGGATTGCAGGATGAATGATGAAGAGCACTTCATGCTTCTGAGTCGAGTGACAGCCGTCGCCCTTTTTGGATTCTGGACTCCAGCCCGGCGCTCACCCGCCGCGGCAATGGAACTGCCGCCGCCCCACTTTACCCTGCAGTTCGCTTAATCCCTTCCCTCTCTCTCTCTCGCTTAGATCGATGTTCTACTGTAATCCCGCTCCGTGGGTGTCTAAGAGAAATCCGTAGACGGCGGCAGTGCTCCGTGCTACTCTCTCTCTTTCCGTTTCTCTCTCTATCTGCATGCCTTTTATCTATCTCTTAAGCTTTTGCCTGCAAATTTCTCTTTTTCTCTCCGTTCGCCGACCGGCGATGATCAGCGAAAGAAGAGATGGACAGAACAGGACAAGAGCAGGGAACAAAAGAGTAAGGGGAGAGGAGAGCACACCGCACGCCGTCAGGCTCTTATACACGCGGAGTTCTCCGGTCGGCTCGCTGCAGTCCCTGACGCGAGTTCCTCCATTCTAACGGTGGATTGGCCGCGCTCTTAACAGCTTACGTCTGCTTTTCCTTTACCGAGATTACTAGACGGCGACGAAATCCCTCTGCAAATATAAGGGGACAGAAAGGCGTTGCAGGTGGTGGCCAGGGAGTGGCGCAGAGACAGAGAGAGAGCGAGAGAATCGGGGAGAGAGAAAGAGAGAGAAAGAGAGAGAGAGGAGTCGAAAAATGCGAAGATGATGATGTGCGGGCCTGAAGACAATGCAGATGCCCTAATCGGCATCATGAAAGCCTCTCCTCAAAAGAACCATTCCTCACTTCCTTCACTTAAAATCCTACACCTCCGTCAGCCATCACCGCCGCCACGATGAAGAAGAAGCCCACCATCGCTCTCCTCTTCTTCAGTCTCACCACTTCAATGGCGGCACTCTCATCCGCCCTCTCTCTCCAGCTCCTCGCTCTCATCTCTCTAAAAACCTCTCTGCAAGACCCGTCCTCGAATCTTAAGGACTGGGATTTCAGCTCGATTGTCACTCGTAAGCAGTGGTGCTCCTGGAGCGGAGTGACATGCAACTCCAACGACGAAGTCACCTCCCTCGACCTCTCTGCCAAGAAGTTAGCCGGCAACATCGCTCCCGAGATCCGTCTCCTCTGCGGAAGCCTCACGCACCTCAACATCAGCAACAACTCTTTCCAGGGACCCCTTCCCGAAGCCATATTCGATCTCCGAAAGCTTTCGCATCTCGACGTCAGCCACAATAACTTCAGCTCTAAACTATCCTCATCTATCTCGAAACTTCGCTGCCTCGTCTTCTTCAACGCGTACAGCAACAGCTTCTCTGGGCCGTTCCCACTTAGCTTGACGGATCTTCGTCGGCTCGAGTATCTCAATCTCGGCGGCAGCTTCTTCGAGGGGAGCTTGCCGGTGAATCTCGCAGCTTTGGTGAATCTCCGTTTTCTTCATCTTGCGGGAAATCTGGTCAACGGGAGCTTACCTCGAGACTTGGGAAGACTTTTTAATCTGGAGCACTTGGAGATTGGATATAACCAGTACATAGGGGGTATTCCAGCAGAGCTCGGAAGATTATCACGCCTCCGTTATCTCGATATTTCGTCCGCCAATCTCTCCGGCGACATCCCCCCGGAGCTGGGTAATCTCTCCGCGCTTCAATCTCTCTTTCTGTTCAAGAACAGCTTCACGGGCATAATCCCAGACTCGTTCTCCAAACTTATAAATATCAAGTCTCTCGATCTCTCTGAAAATCATCTTTCCGGGGGGATACCGCGAGCGATCTCCTCCCTCTCCAACCTCGCGATCCTCGCGCTGATGAACAACGAGCTCTCCGGCGAGATTCCGGCGGAGATCGGGGACTTACCCAATCTGGAAATTTTGCTACTCTGGAACAACTCGTTCACGGGTGTTCTCCCGGAGAAGCTCGGCTCTAACGGAAAATTGCTGAGGCTGGACGCGTCCTCCAACTTTCTCACAGGTCAACTCCCGTCAGATCTCTGCAAGGGAAACCGACTCTTGAAGCTCATTCTCTTCTCCAACCACCTCAACTCGTCGTTTCCTTCTTCCCTCGGGAGATGCGCTTCTCTGTGGAGGATCCGGATCGAGGGGAACAAATTTACGGGTCGAATTCCTCGTGGGTTAGGATTCCTTCCCAATCTCACGTACGCGGATTTCAGCAGAAATAATTTCTCCGGCGAAATTCCGGCGGACCTCGGCGGTGCCCCCAGACTAGAACTGCTCAACGTCTCTAAAAACCCAATCGGCGGACCTCTTCCGGCGAACATCTGGAGATCCCCCGGCCTCCAAGTATTCTCTGCGAGTACTTGCGAGCTCGAAGGCGAGATACCCCACTTCGAGTTCGGCTGCAAGAGTCTCTATAAGCTTGAACTGGATAAGAACCGGCTCAACGGCAGCATTCCGTGGGACATAGGCGTCTGCCAGAGGCTCGTGAGCGTGAAGCTAAGCCATAACGAATTATCAGGGATCATTCCATGGGAGCTAGCGACTATTCCGTCCATCATGGACGTTGACCTTGCAGTCAACTCCCTCAGGGGGACAATTCCCTCGAGCTTCGGGAACTGCACCACGATTGAGAGCTTCAACGTGTCGTTCAACCGCCTAGTTGGTCCAGTCCCGAGCTCCGGGGGGGTCTTCTTGAACCTCCCCATCTCCTCCTTCATCGGCAACCCTGGTCTCTGCGGAACCTTAATACGCCAGCCCTGCCGTCCAAACTCCGAAGAACAGCGAGACTACGACATACCCCCCGCGAGAGAGAAATTTCCGGCCTTCGTGATCGTATGGGTGAGTGCGGCGGCGTTCGGCGCTGGCTTATTGGTTCTCCTGGCCGCCATGCAGTGCTTTCAGCGGAGTTTCGCCGGAGTAGAAGACGGCCCAGGACCCTGGAAGCTGACTTCATTTCAGAGGCTAAACTTCACGGTGGAGGATGTAGTGGATCGCGTGTCAACTGGCGAAAACATCATCGGAATGGGCTCCACGGGCACGGTTTACAGAGCCAAGATGCCCTCCGGCGAGTTGATCGCCGTGAAGAAGCTCAGGGGAAAACACAAGGAAGATAGTCTAACGGTACCGTCAATCATTCGCCGGAAAGGAGGAGTCTTAGCAGAAGTCCAAGTCCTCGGCTCCGTCCGCCATAGAAACATCGTGCGCCTACTAGGCTGCTGTAGCAACCGCGAGACTACGCTGCTAATCTACGAGTACATGCCCAACGGTAGTCTCGATGACGTGCTCCACGGACGGCGGAAGACGAACAAGGGGGAAGAAGACGTCCTCGACTGGCCCACGAAATACAAGATCGCCATGGGAGTCGCTCAAGGAATCTGCTATCTCCACCACGACTGCGATCCGGTGATCGTCCATCGAGATCTCAAGCCAAGTAATATACTACTCGACGAGGAGATGGAGGCCAGAGTCGCGGATTTCGGCGTCGCCAAGCTCTTCCAGTCTTCCGGCGACTGCATGTCCGTCGTCGCCGGATCCTTCGGCTACATCGCCCCTGGTAAATATACCTTTACATCGACATCATCATCATCACTATCAAGATCACACTATCTTTGGGTTTGCAGAGTACGCGTACACACTGCAGGTAGACGAGAAGAGCGACATTTACAGCTATGGCGTGCTGCTGATGGAGCTGTTGACGGGGAGGAGGTGCGTTGATCCGGAGTTCGGAGAGGGGAACAGCATCGTTGACTGGGTCAACTCCAAGGCGAATACTTCATTAACGGCCGTTTTGGACTACGAGATGAGTTCGGTCATGAGGGTGGCGCTTCTCTGCACAAGCCGCGATCCCGTAGACCGCCCGTCAATGAGAGACGTGGTCTCTATGCTCCGCGCGGCCAGACCAGACTCGCTTCCTTTTTCTACGTCAAACAAGGACTCTGACGTGGACTCGTAGCCTTAACTTATTTCTTTTACTAAAAGGAGTCAAAAAGCGTTTGACCGCCCAACGGTCATATGTGGGGTCCGCTGATTTTTCATTGAATCTCCCGGATAATGGGTCGGATAATTGGACCGGCAAAGATCCGATAATGGTCTCCGAATTCGTTCTGATCCTTTCATGCGCCACTAGATTGCCTCTCTTTCCTTCTCCTGTCTTGAGCGAGAGAGAGAGACACAAAAATGTTACTGCTGCGACGAGCCTCTTCTCCTACTTATTTTTCGGATTGTTGTACTAGGCGAGCTTCCGCGATTGTCGTTCATTCGCGGACCTCCACCAGTTCGTCGGCATCCTCTTCTGGCGCTGCCGCAGGAACGTTGGGGATCCATGTCTTCCGATGTCCGGTACGCGCTTCACAAAGGTGTTTCCAAATCTGTGCATTATTCGATCTAAACGGCGAGGAAAATTCCCAGTCACCTGTTTTTCTGGATCTCCTCACGTCGATGCGTAATCGATGTATATTTTTTTGTCGCCTACGTCCCTTCCGTAGGACGCCGTTGGCATTGTTGCGAAGATTACCGAGTGCATCGCGTCGCGCGGGGGAAATCTTCACGGTGTTGATGTTTTTGTTCCCGAAGATAAGCCCATCTTCTATTCACGCAGGTCCTTGGAATTTCTATTTGATATGTTTCACTTTTTAATCTTCATTGGTGTACCGTTTTTAATCATTGTTGATTCACGTTCAATCTTCTTTGTAAATTTTAAGTTGAATTTGATTATTGTACGGGCAATTTCTTGCTTCATTCAAATACTTGAAATTTCCTATTTGCGCAGTGAATTTGTGTTTGATCCGGTCACCTGGCCAAAGAGATAATGACCCACGATTTCTCCAAGATCAAGGAACATTTCAATGCTGATCAGTCCGTTGTCCGCATCCCGGCTATAGATCCGAAGTTCAAAATTGCCGTTCTTGCTTCCAAGCAGGTGCAGTAATATCGTCTGTGTATTCGCTATTGAAATTAATGCGTTTCAGTGATCCGTAGGATCACTGCTTACATTGACGTGCTACACGGATGGCAAGACGGGGAGGATCCCGGTTCACATTAACTGCGTGATCAGGTAACTAAATATTGCTGCTTAATCTGCGTTCTAAGAACGTTAATAATGTCAAAATCTGGATTATTGCAGCAATCACAAGAGAGCTCCGAACACCCACGTCATCCGTTTTCTCGAAAGGAATGGAATTCCGTACCACTACCTGCCAACGATCCAAGGAAACAAGAGAGAAGAAGAAATCTTGGAGATAGTCGCAGACACCGACTTTCTTGTTCTTGCTAGATACATGCAAGTGGGTGTTCAGAAATTTTTTCAATATATTGCTGAAGAGAGCTCAGGTCTTTAATCTTAATTATCAGATTCTGTCCGGTGGATTTCTCAAGAACCATGGTAGAGACATAATCAACATCCATCATGCGTGACTGCTCCCGTCATTCAAGGGCGGGAATCTCCGTCCAGACAGAGCCAATCTTTCTATGGTATCATCGTCATCGCATGCACTTGATCAATCATCATCATCAACATTTATCTCCAGGCATATGAAGCGAGGTGAAGCTGATTGGGGCCACAGAGCCCACTTCATCACTGAAGATCTAGACGAAGGCCCAATCATCGAACAGATGGGTGATCTGGCCTTCTGTCTCTCCTCCTTCCAAATTAGTGTATATATGTATTAACGCATGGCACAAAACTTCGAAAGGTGGAGCGGTTTCTACTAGATGATATACCAGAGTTTCGCCCAGAAATCAGAGAGCCTAGAAAAGCAATGCTGGGCCAGCCGCGATCAGGAGTCCTACTACTACGCGAACCTCAGTGCTCCCGACGAAGTAGAAGAGAAAACCGCTGTTCTTCTGAGGAACTTTCAATTTCCTCGGAGACTCATGCGACTCCCTATTGTACTCAAGGAGTTCTCTAGTCCTCCGACGCTAAAGAGAGAAGCGCCTCACCGCGTCGATCCACCGCTGCCTGCAGATCTCACTCTCGCAGTCGAATTTAGCTATTCCGCGCTCTGTTCTCAGCCCGAAAGCAGCTTCTTCCGTCGTGGCTCGCCGGCAGATCCTGCGCACACGCCTAACACGCACCTGGATGGAGGAGAGGGTCGAGATGGTAGAAGCAGATGATATCTGATTCAAAGTTTTAAGCAGAACAATGGCGAACGTTTTTGGGTCTTCGAGAACGCCGCACCCCGCGTTCCCGTATTTGAGTTGAACGATCACCCGCAACGAACTCAACCACTCAGGAACCAAAACCGCGAGGATGATTTGACAGGATTTTCTGACGAAAATCCGCTCTGACCCGGCGATTTCTTGTTGACAGAGGAGGCTCGCTCGTCCGTGTATTGGTCCTGAAGCAGAGAGATGCGGAGAATTCTGATCGCGCAGCAGTCGTAAAGACTCGAGAAGAGGGACGCAGGATGTCGCACCCTTGCTGCGCGCTCTACTGGGATCTTCGACGGCTTCCGGAACAGATTTGTGATGATCTCTGCATCTTGACCGCAATTTCATTGCCTCAAGCACGCCTCCGAGCGCACAAAAACCGCCGACAGGCTAAGAATAACTGGGAAAGACGATCAAGCCACTCGGAGAGAGGATAATACCAGTCGCCGCCGCCGCCGTGAGTGAGCAGATCGCCGGCGGATCTGACGTCGAGGGCGGACTGGACTGCAGACGTCAACTGCTCGCCATCCTTGCCGACGAGCTCCGTCGCCATCTCCATGCAGTGCGACGCCAGAAGCTCGGCAGCGGAGGCCGTGGCAAGCGACATCTGGGGATCGCTGAAGCCAGGTCTCGCCGCCGTCGGCCGCCACCGCCGCCGCCACTCCCGCCACCGAAACTCCGGCGTGGACCCTGGCTCTCTCCGCTCGGACCCTCTCCTTTGTTCGTCTTCCTGCTGCCGTTGAACCACCAGTGCACCGTCGGTCTCCGCTCCCCAAGCCTATGCAGCCGTGGCGCCAAACCCTGAGTCCGGGAACAACTCAAAAATTTCCGGGGTCTGAAAAGATGAGAAATTTTAAGCTTATACCTTACTCACAGACGAGATCTCGGGTCACCGTGGCATCTGAGAACCGGAGATCGCTCTTGCTCCCTCCGGCGAACAGCGCTCTGGAGATTTCCGCGGCGGAGAGGCTCCAGGACCTGGATAAGAATTCCATGGGCTCGTTCGGCGTCTGCGGCGGCGGGATCGCGGAAATATTGGGGCCAGAGCCATTCCTCCTCCGTCATGCTCGCTCGATTCATCACTCTCTACATGCGGAAGGTATAAATAGGATATGCGATGGAAAGCACTGAAATGAGGATTCACGGAGCACGAGCAGGTAGTCTCCCGTGGAGGAGACAGCGGCAGGCACTCGTGCTTTCCTGGCATGTTCACTGTTTTCCGTTTTTAACGCGGAATGTCCCCTCTCTCCATTCAGCCCGCCTGTATTCCGGCGGGGTTCCCGCAAGATATTCACCCTTGCGAGGTCCGCAGGTTCGTCTCAACTGGAGGTGAAGATGGAAACAGGGCGACATCGAGATTCACGGACATAAAGATTCCCGCGACGACAAAAAGAGATTTATTTTTCCCAGAAACTTAAGAGTGTACTCCCTGCTCTCAAAATCCTCGTACGTTGCCGGCTAGTCGCCAAGGGAGGGAGAGTCAGAGAGAGAGAGACAGAGAGATAGAGAGAGAGAGAGCATCCGTAAATCAGAAATAAGACGTACAGTGGTAAAGCTAGGAAGAGACGCGTATAGCTGCGGTTATTACCGGTTACTCGGCCAGTTAATTGACTCTGACGCCATTTATACCTCAATCATCGATTCAGAGACAGAATTTCCACTGAATTGAAGATCGCTATCATGGCGCCGAACCCACGTAGACAACTCCAGCAGTTTATCTCCCCATCGGCCCTCCGGTCCTACCTCGCCGAATTCATATCCACCTTCCTTTTCGTCTTCGTCGCCGTTGGCTCCGCCATGTCTGCAAGTATACCTTCACTTCCGTTATCACAAAAAATGGTTTTTCCTGAACATTTAACTCTTGACTGGACATTTCTTCTTCTAAAAGGGAAGGCGGCGCCGCCAGACGCCACCACTCTAGTCGCGATCTCTCTCGCTCAAGGCCTCTCTCTCTTCGCCGCCGTCTACATTGCCGCAAACTCATCCGGCGGCCACGTCAATCCGGCAGTAACGTTCGCGCTCGCTATCTCTGGCCAAATCGCCGTCCCAACGGGTATCATTTACTGGATTTCCCAGATGCTCGGCTCTACTCTTGCGCCGTTTCTTCTCACGTCGCCACAGCCGACCAGGTAAAAAGAACGATAATAAGATATTCTACTTAGCGAAGTTGACGTTCTGGGTTCTTCAATTTCAGGCAATTCCGACGACGGGAATAGCGCCAGAAATGACTGGTTTCGGAGGAGCAATCCTCGAAGGTGTAATCATGCTTCGCGCTAGTCTTCACGGTGTTTGTTGCCGGAGACCCAAGCGAACAAGACGGCTCCTCGGAGTTCTCGGTCCACTAGCTATTGGGCTGGTGGCCGGATCCGGCGTTCTCGCCGTCAGTTCCTTCACCGGAGGCTCCATAGAATCGCTCGTTCATTCCGGTCCTGCACTCGTCTCCGGCAACTTCAAAAACCACGGCGTTTACTTCGGGTCGGCTCCTCTTGCTAGAGCCGCTATCGCCACCCTCTTCTACTCAGTATCAGTCTTCCCTCCTCCTGATCCTGAATCCTCTCACGGGGTGGTCGAGGCGGTTGTTCTGTGATTAACTTCGTTTTTCTTTTCTTTCGTTTGCTGTAAATTGTTCTTGAATTCGAACCAATGAAATTGAAGAAGTTATAATGTCGAGCAGTTCCTGCAACTGTCATGACAACGGTAGTTTTCGTCCATAGCTTCTCGTATATAAACCCCGCTGTGGTCCAGGAAGGAAGCTTGTTCTTTGTTTGTTCGACTGTTCGTCTATCCAAAAATGCATGCGATTATTAGTGTCGGGTTGAAGATTCTGGACCTGATAGAACAGTTCTTCAACTACTCCGCTCTCCCGATCCTACGCCGCGGAATTCATTTCGACGTTCTTGTTCGTCTTTATCGCCGTGGGTTCCGTCATTTCCGCAGGTAATCAAACAAGAAACACAAAGCCTCCCCTTCTGAAGCTGAAATCACGGCCTAATGTTCGAACCCAGGAAAGAACACTCCTAAGGCAGGAGGAGACGAGACTGCAGAGTTGGCCGTGGCTCTAGGATACGCGTTCGCGCTGTTCATGGCGGTAGTCGCGGCGGCGAAATTCTCCGGCGGTTACTTGAATCCCGCCGTAACCTTAGGTCTCGTCGTTGGAAGGCGCCTTAAGCCCGCCACCGGGATTCTCTACTGCATCTCCCAGTTGCTCGGCGCCATGGCTGCATGCTTTCTCTTGACGTTAGTCGCCTCCGGAGAGGTAAACCTAATCACCCTTCTAGTGAATAACGAGATTATGGTTTCGATCTGGCGTTCGTCGTGCAGGCGATACCTGTTCTTGGGCTGGCGCCGAATATCGGCGTGATTGGAGGAACGACGATAGAAATGACGACGACGTTCGCTCTCGCGTACGTGACGTGCGTCGCGAGGGATTATTCGACGGGGCTGATGAGGGCCTCGGGGCGCCGCCGCCGTGGGTTTTGCCGGCGGCGCTGGGGTGTTGGCTACTGGGTCGTTGACCGGCGGCTCGATGAATCCGGCGCGTTCTTTCGGGCCGGCTGTCGTCACCGGCGATTTCCAAGGACCAATGGGTTTACTGGGTCGGTCCTCTTCTTGGGGGAATGCTGGCAGTTCTGGTTCATAATCGCTGCGCTCCTGCGCCACCTGAGATTCCCAACGGGGTATGATTTCTGAAATACGCCTGAGATGGTTGGAAGAGATTTGATGGGGTATCAACTGGAGCCATGAACGAATCTTGAAAGAAAAAGTGGTAGGAACAGTTTTAGAAAGCAGAGCACGCCTGCGCATTGACCAGTCAACGGGTTTAAAAGAAAATTAAAATAGTTTTACAGGCTTAAAACTCAAGAAAAAGGTTAAGAGGTAAAATTTATATGCTCTTATAAAATTTATTTATGAACTCTGATTATAACCTAAATTGAATGCCTAATAAATACATTTTTCACTCATTTTTCATATAAAAAATGTATTGCGGAATATTAATATTAGCAGTTGTTTTGGACTATAGTTAGATACGACTTAGAAGCAATAAGTAGAGACTGATTAGGAGGTATTTATACAAAAAAATCATGCTTTAATGGCTCAAAGTCATTGTTGAACATTGTGCATGGATTTGTCAAAGAGGCCTCTGACATTGATGGTTGGGTCAAGATGTGTTTATGTGATCTACACCGAATTTCCATAAATTATGTCTTCAAAGTCTATCAACTTTAATTTCATTGCAATGTCAGGCACAATTAAGAATATTACCTATAGTAATCGATGATGTAGGTTTTTTTTCTCATTCTCGTATGGTCATTCAAGATATGTATCAATGAATCTATAAGAGGCAAAGAAAACGCCACATCATAGAGATCATCTATAATGTTCTAAATATGCGGTACTATTTATTTGAGATGACTCTGTCGATCATGCCGAGTGTGGAATTTCACATGTTTTAAGTATCACAGGTAACCTATCGCTATCAGGGAGGTCAAGTTTTTGCATGTAAATCATAATTGATATATTATTTATCATGAAACATGATCTTCATGATATTTTGTCTTATATTGACAAGCAACTCACCCAAGGTGGTGCGAGTTATGAAAAAGATGGCATCGTTCCCTCATAACCCTAATACATTTACTTAGTTAACTCTTCCTCCATTAGCCTAGGCTGAATTACCAAATTTCTTTAAACCTTGTTGGAAATTTATATTGATGATATAAACAATGCAAGGAAAGTTGTACTATATAATCATTAGTACAACATTTTTCTTTATTGTCCATCTCACGTATATTGACATCATGTCATTTTTTCTAGCATAATTCATGGCATTGGCATGAACTTGTATAGGATTATAAAGAAATCTTTTTAGGTTTCAAAAATCTTTACCAAAACAAAGTGTGTCATATCATACATCGAGAAGAAAGGTTTTCAATACTCTTTGAAAAATAACACACATGGTGTCTCATGAATATATTGATGTTCTCCTCAAAACTAAAACCTTGCATGAACAAGATTAACTTGTTTCATATTCATGGATTGTGATTCATGATATCAAAAAAAAATTCAAATAAATCTTAAGTATAAGGGAAATCACTACAAAGCTCATGTAGGATCAAAGGTTTGACTTTCCATTATTGAATATGCAGAATGGAATAGTTCAGAAGGTGTTGAAACATGGAAGACTACCATTTTTTGAAAAGTGTAACCAAAACCTTTCAAAAGGGATTATGTTTAAGATTTGCATCATAATATTATGCTTGATAGCAATTACTGCTGTGTAAGCTAGAAAATCTTGCAATAGTGTCTCATGGCCCCATGGCCTATGCCCTAAAAATATTGCATATCCACAATCCTCTCCATTAAATCCCATGATCCACAAATAAATTTTCAAAAATTTTATTTGGACATTATAAAAAATATTCACTTCATTGCCACATAGATGTCAATAGGGGGCATGTGTGCAAATGGTACCGCATGGTAACACTGCACATCTTCTCACAAATATTAAACTCTAAAATTGATTTTAAGCATTAAAATAATTCTAAAATTATATAAAATCAAAATAACTCAGAAAATTCATAATTTTCAAAGTATAAGACCTTTTGAAAGAAACATGCACCATCGGGTCAAAAAATTAATGTCCTAAATATCAGGCCATTAGAAAATTGAAAATAAAAAAACAATGATAAAGTTAGTTTCTTTGATGTTAGTTGATAGTAAGATCACTTGGTCAAAAATTAAAGTTGACTTCATTTATTCTCATTCGTCTCTTCTTATTTTTATCCTTTTAACCACTTAAGTCCTAAAATCATGAAAATTCAAGAATATTAATATATATTGGTCTTTCTCATTGTGTCTGAACTTTCTTTAAGTGTATGACCTCAGAAAAGGTCAAGCATGTGTAATCTAAAAATTAACCATACAAGTATACAAAAATGAGACCTTGTGTAGCATGATAAGATGTTCTCTTTAGGCATAAATTTTATAGTAACTTGCATCATAGTGATTTGAATTAAGCATTAAAATCAGTTAATAATTATGCCATTGCATGTATGAAATGCATATAAGCATAGGGTCATATGGGATGGCCTATATGAAAATAAGAGGGTATGAAGAAGGTGGAGTGGAAATTTACTATAATAGTTCATGTGGTCGGTTAAAACATATGTCAATGAGTCAAAACAAGTAAAAATTCATTTTAAATTAAGATTAATTAAATATAATTAGTGAGAATGGTGTGAATCCAAAAATAATCAAAGTTTAATTTTGAGACATTTAAGATTTTGATCAACTTGTATGACAAATTGAGGTGAGAAAGTCATGAAATTATACATTTATAATTTAAAATGACTCAAATTGGAGTTAATATCCCAAGAGAAATCAAAGAGAGAAGTCAGCAAGAGAAAATCATTGGCCAAGAGAGTGAAAGTGACTAAAAAATATATAAATTATCTAAATCTACCACTTATGAATCAAAATCTAATGCTTATTTACAAAATGTCAATGAAAATTAGATTGAACTAACCCTCAAATCACCATGAAAATAACTAGATA